>JAODTR010005062.1:0-11631 GCA_025399935.1 Amblyopsis rosae | reverse complement strand
CCCACCCCTTGACCCAACTCACCACCAGATGGTGGTCGGTAGCCAGCTCTGCCCCTCTCTTCACCCGAGTGTCCAAATATAGATAGATATCTCATCACATCAGGAATAGGATATGGGCCAAAACAGCTGCTTATGAATCCTAAGGTTCACAAAATTTTTACGAGGAACTCTAATGAAAAATACAATATGTCCTCCCAAGAGTAAGAATGTATTATTGGGTTACAGAGACAGCCATTTTTTTGTGTGATGCTATTTTAAGGCATTTCACATGAGAATAAAAAACACTGCTGTATTATTGTGATTTCATTAGAGAGCAATGCCATGCAAAAATATTGCATGCCAGTGGAGCTTCATCATTAATCTCAATTTCTCTCCAATAATGTATCTTATCTTACACTCACTGCATATTTTAAACATTAATATAGCAGCAAACAACTACTAAGCTATTTTCAGGCTGAAGCAGTGGCGCAAGCAATCTCTATGACCATATGGACCTGGGTTCGAATCTGGCCAGATGTATTTTCGCGATCCTTCCCGATATCTCTCTCCCATTTGGTTCCTGTCTCTCCATACTGTCCTGTCCATAAAAGGTGTGATTAATTGTGATTAATCACAGCAATTTGCGCAATTTATTAGATAAACAATGTTGCAACTCCCAGCCCTAATTAATATATTTTTGGGTGTCTTATTAAACCCTGCCCAATAACCACTTTATGTATTATGGAAGCCATAGTATTTTAATCAAATACGAATGTAGTAACACAACTTTATATTGCACATGATGAGTATACAGGCTTTGTGGCCTTGGACCAACCTCAGCGTGGATTGTGGACACTCTTATTAAAAGCGAAAACAGGATTTAAGTGTTCTTAAAGTGTCTTTTTTAGTTGCAAATTGGGCCTATAATACAGTATAGATTAGTCATGCAAGATAATGCCAGACAGGAGGGACCACTAAAAGATCCATCCTGCACAAGCCTACAGTATACAGGTCTTGGCCTTCACACAACAGACTTAGCAATGTGTCACTTCAGCACATTCAGCAAAATGTGAATGACACAGTGTCCTGCTGGTGTATGGGAGCCATCAACCCACTGCATTTCTCACAAGTCTCGTCATGCCCCAGATAGCATACTGCAACAGATCGATTGTCTGGGGTTATGGGTCACTTTTCTACAGGATGACAAAGAGGGTGAGGCTTTTGAGGGTATATGGTCTGGACCCTCTAAAGCTGTAGATCAGAACAGATGAAATTACTTTAATGAGAATGATAAACTTCAATGACAATTCTGATGATACATTTCCATTTAAGGATAAAACAGTCACTTCACCTTTTCAATCAACAAAAAGTAGGATAAAGATAACAAAATGAGAGATTACACTCCAGAAATTGAATGAGACAGGGTGGTCACTGGTCACCTAATTTAAAGGCAGGGTCCAGTCATTCATGCTAACTTCTAGCACAAATCAATAAAGATTCGCTCTCCGGTCCTCCGCGGTGCCGCCTCACACATCAAAATGCATTGTGAAGCAAAGCATAGTGGCTTTGTTGATACGAGCGGTGTTCGCCACTTTGTTTATGTTAGTATTTACAGAGCCAGGGCTGTGTAGAATATCGGATCATTTTTTCAACATGCACAGAGAATGGTAAGATAGTGAAAAGTGCAGGAGGAGATATTTGCCGAATTTGACATAAAGTGTTTTATCTTACATTTAGCTTGCAATACCTATAATAGCCTTGTTTTGGAAGCCATACGTGAGAATCCATTATAATGCAAAGCCCTGTCCAGAGGCAGCAAATGTCTACAATCTAAGATGATAGGCTGATACTGTACCTATTGTCTATACAATTACATTAGATAACCCATATGGCAATCAACATTATTTCTATTCATCACACAAACAGACCGACAAAAAAATACTTCTTAAAGGTCCTGCAAATAGGCTACACCATTTTGTTTGTTCTTTCACTGTTCCAGGACATACACTATAGACTACAATAAGACAATACAGCCTAGGGCTCAAGATATGACCAACATCCACACTGTGCAAATACGTACCAGTAGGTGTAGTTACAGTTGGCAATAGATTAGATCAAATCAAAGCAACCTCATTATAGATTATGTTACAATGCAGGAGCAGTATGAGTTAACCTCAAACTGTACCTTGTTAACCAATTGCTGCATTGAGAAAGATATTCTGTTAGAATCTAAAACACACATTTTGCACTTCAGTGCCAAAGGGTGCGCCCTCAGAAGCTCCATCTGGCTATGGACATTGTTGTGTGGTGCAGTCCTCATCACTTTGTGTTCCAATTTACAGAGCCAGGGCTGTTTAGAAACACCAGATTATTTTTTCAGCCAACACAGAACAGGCAGCTTGCAGACATTGAGGAGTTACTCACTGAATTGACACAAGGTTAATTCATGTGATACTGGTATTGATATTGGTATATTATCAACGTCAACACATTCACCAACAAATAGTCTATTAATTAGATATCATCAATGTATTGAATTCTCCCATTCTGGACGTGATTGTAGCAAGTAAATAAACAACATAATTACAACTTGTTTTACTGTAGAGCATTACAAGCTGGTTGGGCGCTATCAGTTCAAACAGCAGCAGCAGAACGGAGCTCTTTAGTGTGATGATTCCCTCCACCCCAATCCAAAATTCCCCATCACATTTCTCTTTGCCGGCTAATGCGTATAGTGTGTGGGTGTCAGCCCATTCCACACATCCAGTTTTAACATCCTGTGCTTTATTTTATTTCTAAAAATTACAGGCTGACTACAGTAATTACGCTTTACATCAATTGGTTTTATAACGGCGGCCTAATCTTCTGCAACAACAATGCTGCACCATTAAACTACAAAAGGCAAATTGTAAATAATTTTGGTTTGACCTTTTTGGTTCCACAGTATATCTTAATTTAACTAAATGTCTACAATTTACTCTATAAAGGGACATATAAGAAAGGATAACTACTGTACATGAAATACTTGTCCAGATTTGACTTACTGATAGTACTGCACATTGGTATAATGTGCCTATCCACTGTCATTTAAAACACATGATCATTTTCTAGTTTGAGCAGTGGAGGCCATTTTCTCATTCTGCCTGCTTGCTCTCCCTGCCTCTTCCGCACTAGTCCAATTTAGAATCCTCCCGCTGCTCCATGAATATGGTCCCAGCAGGCTGCAGGGACAGTGGGTTTATCCTTCAGAACAGGTGCCTTGCTCAACACTGTCCCCAGCCTCCATTCAGAAAGAAAGAGAGTGAAAGAGGTGGACACAAAGTAGATAGAGGAAAATAATATGAAGAGAGCTATCTCTTGTGGTGAGAGGTAACACCAGAAGAGGGAGAGAGACAGGATGCTTTAGCTGCGTGAAATGTGTCTCTCTCACTGCAGAGTGCCAGATTCAACTGCTGCATCCAAATGTCAAAGGCTTTTCACCAAGCCATCATGCGTCCCTGTGGACTCCTTGCTTTCTCCAATAGGCATGCATCACTCTCCTCCATCTGCCCTCATTCTCTATTAAAGCTTTGGCCATAACTCTCTACTTTAAGCCAGTCAATATTCTCTCTCTCTCTCTAAATCCAGTTGTTAAATCGTATAGTGTCACTGTTTTACTTATTTCAGATCGCTCTTTAGTTCTAAAGGGTTTAATCTGCAATGTTGTATTGACAGCCACTGTGTGGACACAATGTAACTCTGCCTCTATTTTCTTGATTATTCTGTATTGTCAAGCGGTGCCGTATAGGTTTACTGTATATATCATACTGCTGTGGGTCAGCATTGTTTCTATGGGTACAGCATCGCAAATAGGGTTTCGGTTTTAAGGATGTAATTGTGGATATTTTAATTAATCATGTGATCCACCTAAAAAAATACTTGATGAGATGTATCAGTCTTAATTGAACAAAACACAGACAAAGTGACTATGGCTAGCACAGGAACACAATGACAGGCCTACATGGCAGACAAAGGACTGATAAGATAATGCTTCTGTTCAGGAATTAGAAATATAATAGATGCACCACCGCTAATTGTTTGATTCGTTTTTAACAGTAGGTCCAGCTGGATGTTATGGTATTTGTGCATATGCCTGTATACTATTTCAAACTTTCAAACTTCACACCTTGCAACTGCCTGCTGTAGATTCTCGAATGTTCGGCTACATAGCGTATAAACTATTTTAACAGCGCAGATCAGATAATTTGTGATTGTCAGGTCGTGAATGGAAAAAACACACCCAATTAACTCTAAAATAGACGACATATAGCAGCCCAGGTAGCCGACCGTTGATAAAATGGATACATTGTGTGGAAGATGGACCTTCACGACGTTCAAAATGTAGGATACACTCCTATGATTACTAATTGTTGCGATATTCGATGACTTTAACCGTAATCGGTTCACAGAAAATGAGCCTTTAGTCTATTGATTTAATTGAGCATGTATTGTCTACATCCCAAATGTGGTGGTTTTTCATTGAAGAACAAAAACACCGGAATATTAGCCTACGATATGAGAAAATGTATGCCTAAATCGGAATTTCATTTTAAAACAGTATAGGCTACATTTGGATACTCGCCAACCTCATTTGAATTGACGACCTTTGGACTATTTAAACATTGTTAATCAGAAGCTTACCTCGTAAATGTCATATGGTGGATCAGGTCACCTCGTTCCGAGAATACAGACTGATGAGGCTGTTTGCTGCTGCCGACAACAAACCTAGCGCGCATCACTCGAGGCGCTACAACAAGAAAACACCCGGGAACCTGAACAAGCTATATACAATATACTCTGGTGCCCTGGAATGTGTATAGCGGTGGCATACTGCAGTTGTCAGTTCTATTTGCAAAGATTCAATTGATCTCACCCTTTCACCATTTGATTTATTAATTGATTGATTTGATTTATAAATTGGTTTATTTGATTTTATAAATTGAAGTATTTACTAACTATATTTTACGCATTCCTGGCACACCCATAATACCAGGAGATTTCTATGACAATCCTCCAAGGTACATCAATGTTCAATTAATTATAATAACCCAACCGATATTAAATAACAAATAGGCTGCTGATTAGAAAATACAGCGTTTCACGTGCAATAATTGGGGCTAAATAAAATTATTTCAAATACCGGTCTTGGTATGGATTTACATATTTTCAGAATACTGATGCAACCATTATTGCCAATATTTGTTTTGCCAGACTAATCGGGTCTGGGTTTGCCAATATTTAACTTGAATTAGATAATTATGCTTTAAAATAGTGTCCTGTAAGAAAAACACGTGCACCCAACTCCATGTATTATGGCACCCTCTGCTGAGCGAAAAATCAGCCTCCGGTATTGCAGCTTCATATTACTGTTGGAATGTAGGACTACTTATTTTGCTTCTGTTTCAGATCATTAGTCACATGAAAATGCCACAATGGCATTATCAACGTGGTGCTCTTGGCGCTTTATAAAGTATTATTGAAAATATTCGGTATCCTAAATTCTGATATGTGGTAATTTATGTCACATCACGTAGTGGGGAACAAAAATGTTACAAAAAATAATAAACTGCATAAACAAAGCAAACCATTTCCTGTTCTGCATTATAAACATAACAGCAAATTATTTTAAAGGTTATTTTTAAGATTACAGGTGTACAGGTAGTGTCAAAGTCGAAACAACTGTATAGTCAGGAGCTTCAATAATGGAGAGATTAATTTAATTAAACAATCATTTGTATGTAGATTCAACAATTCCAGTTTAACATGAATTCTGAGCATCTACACATCTAATATGCAAATCCTGCTTTCTAAAACAGGCCCTTAGGTCTGACAGGCTTATATTTTACATACTAAAATACTTCACCAGCAACAGTATTAACATGCTTTGCTATATTTATTGTTATGGATGACTGTGCATGTTTGAGTATTTGTGTATATATATTACTGTCTTTCATTTTATTCAAGTACGCTTGTGCAAAGCCAATAAACTATATGAACTAACTGCAGCACAGTATACCCCAAATAATTTAAGATTATCTTCAGGGATTTGCAAACTGTAGGTACTTTGATTTTAACAAGCTCAGAAATAAAAACATTGCAGTGAATACTTGCACTGTGGTTTATGCAAGAGGCTAGTGATTTTGGCAAATGGTGTTCCAATTTAGCAGCCCATAAAGGGTGCCTGCAACAATGTTAATGCAACACAAAAAAAAAAAATTTCCTGCAACAGCGCTTTAACCTGTCTTTTATTGTATGAAATTATGAAATACTAGTTATAATAATAATTATATAAAAATAGTTAGTTATTAAATACTTTAAGCTATTTTATTCCAGTGAAATATGCTTAAGATATTTGATAAGAAAACAAACATTAAAAAGTATAATAATAATTAGACCTAAGACAAAACTATATCTCTCTAAAATCAGACAGAGGGTATCTTATGTTTAGGTTAGAATCTTTGAATTTATTGGTAATCACTCCTTAAATTAAAAAATTATATTATAAAAATGTAGGCTATTAATATTACTGCTTATGATATTGTGTTTGGCTATGTTAAACATTATATTGTTTGTGAAACATGTCAATCTGTTTTAGATAAGGCATTTTCCATCTCAACATATACAAACACACATGGAAAATCTGAATAAAATGTATGTAGTGACTCACTGAGAAATTACAAATATTTTAAATGTTATAATTATATTTATTTTCAGAATGGAAAAAAAAATCCCAATTATAAAATGGACAGCAGTGATTTCTTAAGTAACCTATGCTTCTTCAAGCTCAACAAGCACACCATCACAATCTTTAGGGTGGAGAAACATAACCGGTTTACCATGTGCACCTATTCGAGGCTCTGTTAAGAGAGTTCTGATGTTCTTTGTCTTCAGGTCTGTTATTGCAGCATTGATATCATCAACCTACAAAGTTAAGACAGTTTACATTTAGGCTACAATTGAATTGTAATTTAACATTTCTTTGATTCTTATATTACATTCATTAAAACTATGTTTGTATTAGGGCAAAGCCTAATATAAGAATGTTATGCTAAGCATACACCGCAAAGAAAATAAGCCAGTAGTTCAGACGTAATGATTGGATTTCAGTTTTCAAATTGTATATTTTGAAAATTAGATGATCAAAAGATGAAAATTGTATACTGAAATAGAATTAGATCACATAATGAAATATTGGTTTTGGTCTGGGTCAAACCTTCAGGTTGTGTTGTTAAAATTATTTTATTAGGTTTGTAATACTTTTGATTAAAAAAAAAACCTGAATTTTCCTAATTCCAACAGAAGGGTGGATTCAGGTTGGATTTCAGGAAAAAATCTAATTCAACAAGTTCTCCTGGCTCTGTAAATGGGAAAACAAAAGTGATGCAGCCTGTACCACACACGTTCTAGACTCAGAATGCATTTCCAATGTGTGGAGCGGAGCTTCTGAGAGAGAACCACAGAACAACTGACACTCCTATAATTGTAAAAGTGATAACGCAAATCAAAACAAAAGCCTGTCCCTTCAATGCCATAGGGTGTTCCCTCACATTGGAAACACATTGAGAAGGGCACTGTTGTTGTGAGCGGTGTTCACCACTTTGTCTTCCTATTTACAGAGCCAGGGCTGCGTAGAAGTATGAATAATATTTTCAGAGCAAGAGAACAATAAACTTGAGGAATGCAAGGAGATATGTCAAATTTGACAAAAAGTGTATTATCATACAATTGCTTAATATACCTTTGCTTAATATACCTTTAAGCACTATAGTATTTTGACAATGATTTCATGTATTTCATTAATTTGTTGTGGGTCATATAAAGTGAACTGAAAATTAAAAAGTATTTCATAAAAGCATTTGTATAAACTTATTCTGATTAAGATTGTTCACAACTGAATCAGTTGGATCTAGATTCAATGTTTTTAACAACTGGCCCCAGGTGTCACTTTGTCGGACAATCACAGCACACTGATGAGATAGAAGATACAGTATGCCATAGCCTAGGTCTGCCATCACCACAGCCTACAACAACCTTGTCCCCTCACCTCAATGCAAATGTGGTGCATCCCTCCAGATTTGTTCTTCTGGAGGAAACCAGAGATCGGGCTCTTCTCCCCCAAAGGATATAGAAGTTCTAGTTTAGTGTTCCCCAGTTCTACAAACACGGTGTAAACCCCATGGTCAGGCAGGGGTACCTTGTCGCTAACTGTAGCGCCCAACACATCTCGGTAGAAAGCTGTGGCCCTCTCGATGTCTGGGACTGCAATGGCAATGTGGTTGAGCCTCCCCAGCCTCCATAATGAACTCGGTATGTCTTGTTTAAGCAGGGCTGTGCTTGAATGTGCTCTCGAAATTGGTTGACGAGTGCACCTGGATAGACCTAAAACTGAACACACAAGTGTTTGATTTGAAGCTTTCACAACATATTAGCCTTTAAACAACACAACAACAACCATTCTCTCGTTTGCATAAACGACTACAAACATTTTGATGTTACTGCTGACGCATCTGCTACAAACCTGCAACCTTCAAAACGTTGGACGCCATGTTTATCAAACACCAACCTCGGAACCTTGTTGCATTCGAGTTCCTAGGGGAGGCTATTTACCAGACACACGTATTATACATGTGGGGAAAACATGGCTAACCGAGATGCATTGGGTGTATTGCAGGAGTGTTTAAATACAATACACATTAATACAAAGCATCCAGAAAACTTTTTAAGGTACGTTGTTTGTGTGTAACGTGTGCAGTGTTTTTCTGTTTCCTCACAAATGCGTAGACTTAAATACCTTAAGAAAAGTTATCTATCTGTAGCTACCATACCAACGTAAATTAAATCCCATTATCAGCGTTAACATCGAGACAGCAAGACGAGCATTTATCTGAGTATGTCGTTTTTTATGGGGCTCGTCCTTTAATTAATTGAACATTGACATACCAGACACGTCACAGATTGAAAATGGAATTTGACGAAACCAATAGACTACCTACTACGACAAACTTCCAAATATTACATTAGGCCTAATTATTGTGTTTTCGCAGCCTTCAAGATGGTGTGGCTGCTGAATTCACATCCCTCACAAAGACTCTGTATGACTTCCACAAAGCCCGCGAGCCTGATCATTGTAAAGGCAGTCCTCTGGCTGAGCTGGTGGTAAACAACTTCGATGAGGAGCAGATCTGGCAGGAGCTGGAGCTGCAAAATGCTTCTGTGCTCAAACACTTTGAGACCTCAGTCAAAGAGGCTGTCTTGGATGAAACGCTAACCTTTTTGGATGAGGTGGACGAAGTGGAAGGTGATGCTGATTCTAAAGAGAATCGTGAAAGTGCGAATGAGATGGTCGATGATGAGATGGTCGATGAAGACATACAAGAGCAACCAACCAAGAAGATGATTGAGGATGACGCAGCGGCTTACACAGACGAAGACTCTGATATAGATTTTAATGTGGATGCATGGGAAAATGACCAAAAAAATAAGAAACCCACTGCACGGAAAGACTCTCATGCAAATTGGAAGCCCTCTGATGTTGATGACCAATTCTTTAAGTTGTCAGAAATGGAGTCCTTTCTTGATGATATGGACAGGCGGGAAGGAAAGGATGTTGAAGATGAAGAGGACGTCAACTATTTTCAGGATATGCCGTCTGACGATGAAGATAATCTTGATCTAGATCAAGCAATTTCCTCTCATACCAAAAAGAAAGGAAGCACTGTATGTATCTACTTTTGTGACAATAATTTTGCTTGGATGTCCCAGGTTTGATTTTAGGTCGTTTTCTATAAATTTTGTCAACAACACCCATGATCGGCTCATTGATATGCAGTACATAAACTCTGGTGGTTGATAGAAAAATCCATTATAATAAAATTATTTTGTTTTGGGTACAAAATAGAATGTTTTATTTTAATATATCTCCAGCTGAAGAGCTCCATGAAACTCAAGTACAAGGACTTCTTTGATGCTGTGGATAGTGCACCTGCTGAAGCAGACCCGTTGGATGATGAAAGTATTGATGGGATGCCTGAAGACAGTGAGGAGGACATTGTGGAGGATGGAGAAGATGGTGATATCGAGTAAGTCATAATATTGCAGAGATGATGTGGAGGTAAAATCATATTGGCAAACATATTTGTGCTGTGCTAGGGGCAGTTCAAAATACGATGAGAAGAGGAACCGGTCGAACGAGGCTGTAAAAAAGGTGACTTTTAACCTTTCTGGAGATGAGAGTGAAGGAGAGGACATGGAGAATATATTTGGAGGGAAGACAACAAGCTCAGGGAAGTCTGACTCAAAGTCCTCTTTTGAGAAACGTCAAGAAAAGGTATCGCAACTTTTTATTTAATTCTTTGGTGTTTAGTGTTGTCGAATAAGGCCACTATCAAGTTACTGCTGACACGATTAAATATGACACTCCTGTTCCAATTAAGATGTCAGAGAGGATCGAAGAGTTGGAGAAAGCAGCACTAGGAGAAAAACCATGGCAGTTGTTTGGAGAGGTGACTGCCCAGGCTCGCCCAGAGAACAGCATCCTTGAGGAAAATGTGGAATTTGAACATAATTCCAGAATGGGTAAGATGCAGTAGCATGTGGGTATATGTTTGTAAGATTATAACAAGCTGTACATTTGGCCGCTTGTACTGTATGTGTAGCCTATTGCCAATATTTTATTCATAAACTTCCATGGAGTGTTTCTGCATTTTTGTAGTTGCCCCAGTCACAGAGGAAACTACACAACTCCTTGAAGACATCATCAAGCAGAGAATCAAAGATCAGGTAGGCGTATGTCCGGGGATGGGGCAGGATAGTAGTGGTTTGAGTGGTTGACTCCCTGTGGATTCAATCCCCAACAAGCCCTGCTTAAACCATTGAGCAGGGCTTTAGAATATGTCTAACCCCTACCTGCTCCTCAATATTTAATACAAATTATAAGTATCTTTAGTCTAATTTCATGTGCACAAATTGATCAAATTCAGTATATATTTATATCCTTCTTGAATGCCCCCCCCCCCCATCCCTTAGGTGTTTGACGATGTTGTGCGTAAGGAAAAACCCAAGGAGGAAGCATTTGAATATAAGAAGAGGCTAACTTTAGACCACGAGAAGAGCAAGTTGAGTCTGGCAGAGGTCTATGAGCAAGAGTACCTCAAGCAGACACAGGTATGTCTATCATTCATTCCAATCTAAACTCATGACACTGACTTTTCCTTCAGCTAATGTGCTATGTTGTCTTCAATATCAGCAAAAGACAGAAGAGGAGAACCCAGCCCATGTAGAAATTCAAAAGCTTATGGACAGTCTCTTCCTTAAGATCGATGCTCTCTCCAACTTCCACTTCACGCCTAAACCAGTAGGTTTCTTTATTTTAATGTTTTATTAAACTTGGAAGAAGTGAAGCCACTTTTTAGTTAATTTGATTAGTGTATATGACATTTATTCATAGCGCGTGGATACATATTATTTACTGTTACTTTCCTTATCTGATATATGGCTGTATCAATATACAAATATGCGTCATCATGGCAAGAAGCCTATTAGTTTTGAATGCTTACAAGCTCTGGGCATCATGTTAACATACCTGTTGTTTTATAAATATCACCAAGCCAAGAA
>JAODTR010005061.1:0-11632 GCA_025399935.1 Amblyopsis rosae | reverse complement strand
TATACATACTTGCTTTTAATTGCGCGTACGCATATGCAAGATGGCTACATGCCTACGCGTCCTCAGAAATTAAACGCTAGGCGTATGCATGATGCAATACAGCGTGGGGGCAGTATCAGGATCGGACAGGCAGATCAACAGCAGTTTTTAAACAAAGAACAACAATGGCAGAATGTTTCAAATAGAAGTTTGTAGAGCTAGTTTTTAATTACTTAACATATATATAATGTCTCCATGCCACTCCACATTTTGACATATTGGTTATTGTTGTGGAAATTCGAAGGTAGATTAGAAGGAAAATATTTCCGTTTCAGCCAGGGATGATTCGGCCCTGATCTGCCCCTACTGGATATATTTGAAATCCTCCAAGCACATGCAAGGTATGCAGGCAAGAATATGAACAATTCCTTTCACGACGCAGCCGTTTGTCTACGTGTACACGTTGCACAAAAGCAAGCCTTATGTGCCAATGTGCTGAAGCAAAAACAGGACAGATAACGAAGAAGCTATTCTTTAAACAAAAAAACGTTTTCACTAGAGTTTAAACCCATTAAGACCAAATAATGGGATTAATAAAAAAGAAGGCAGAAATATCATTTGCAGGACCAGGATTTTTTAAGAAGAAAGAGATGCCCATCAGTGTACAGACCATATTGACCCAGAAGTCAATGAAATCTGTGTGTTGTCTTATCAATTAAAACCTGGATGTCACCACCAGATTGACTGATCATTATTCAAGATGGTATCAGCTAAAGAAAACTGCTGTTTGGTTAATTAAAGGCAGTAGTTATTCTCGAGAATGCTTGCGAACTAACCACAGAGTTGCCCTCCATTGAAATGCATTGTGAAGCAAAACTTTTGTTGATGTGAGTGGTGTTCGCCATTTTGTATATGTTCGGTGCACCTCTAAATGGCAGACCTCCCAAGTGCAAAAGTTCTACATGATGAGCCACCATTTACAAATGTTAGGGTGGGCTGTTTTGGGCTGTTTGAGATTAAAAGCAAAAGAACAGATCTTTGTGGACACTGGTTTAGGTGCATACCCTCAGCATAGCAGGCTTTATTCACAAGCCCAGGATTGTCTGCCAATTCTGTGTTGATTTCAGTCACTTCCCCAGTCAGTGGAGAGTACAGCTCACTGGCAGCCTTTACACTTTCCAATGCACCACATTCTTCTGCAATTAAAACATTCAAATGATCCCATTATATCTTACTATTAAAGATATCTTATTTAAACGAGGTCTATAAAAATCTTACCCATTTGTTCAAGTTTTTGGCCAACTTCAGGGAGTCCACAATATACCACATCACCTAATGCTTCCTGAAAATAAAAAAAAAGTATAAGTGTGTATATACTATAGTATAAGTGTACAGTATATACAGTATAGCTGCTGGAAGAAATGAGACCACAGCTACATTTTTTCTAATCATACATGTTTGTTTATTTACTAGTTACTTGTAATATATGTATTTTTAGATCTATATTTATCGAATCTTTCTAGTTATACGTTTTACATTTACAGTACATTTATACTATTACATTACTATGCATACTGTGCAGTGGTCTCATAATTATTTCTGCGGCTGCATATATTAGTATAAGTGTATACAGACCGACAATACACGCCAATTAAAATGATGTTAGCATCCTGATATATTATGGAAAATAACAGGCTTGTGGTTAGTGGCCAACTACTAGTAAAAAAGCACATTGTACTCATTTGCAAATAACTTTTATGAGATGGATGGATGGAGATGAATATTGAAATTAAAAACCAAATTTGGACTCTATTTACCCCCACAAGTTAATGCCATTGTTATCAATTAAATATACAAATTAGGAAGAAGCATTATCAGTATCAAATACATCTCAACCCACCGATATAAAATTTTTCAAACAACACAATTATGTAGTAACACATTAATGTATTAATACAGTCTGCAGAACAGACTGTTAGAACATAGCCTATCATACAATATAGCATACAGTATAGCCAATGTAATACAGTGTGCTGATTGCTGGAGCTTTAATATAACTAAAAAATGAAAAGTAGGACGCTACAATTTAGCAAGTCATCTAGTATGAAGAAACAAAAACCCAGCTGTAAGCATTTTAATATTTAATGTGTTTTAAACATGGGTATTTTTCTATTATACTGTACTTTTATAGCTTAATAAAGTTTTAGATCAAATGCTAGTGTAATATTCTGTTGAGTTCAAATAAGGCAACAAAATTCATTGGATGCAAGCACTGCATGCATTGCATAATGCAACTGCAACAAATGTAATAGTCTTTAAATGTATCTCACATGTCCACAAGCATTATGCACTGTGGCCTGAACGTATCCATGGATAAATGGCAAAATTATCTTAAATCATATAATAAAAACTACATGATTTGACACAACTTGATTGTGGGCATAGTGTAGGGCATTAAAAAACAAATTAAATAAGCAGATAGAATTGACAGATTTTACACCATCAGTATGCCAAGTCTGCCAAGCCAAATAGACCTTAAACCAGTGAATTTAAAAGAAACCTACCTGCGCAAAATTGCTGATGCCTACAATGCCAATTCCACCCTCGACCCGTACCCATTCATGCTTATCTGTGAACTTTAGTGCTGCGGAGAGAGTGAGAGTTGATTATATAGTTTATTAGGTATATTACTACAAGTTAGTAGTAGAACATAATCAGTAAGTCCTGACAACTGTATATTAAGATAGCAAGTGCTTCAAAATGGGAATTGCCATCCCAAGTATGTGTTCTCCACCAATACCAATCTATAGACCAATTAGAAAGTTAATTCTATTTTTATCAGTTAAATATACAAAATAGGTAGATGCATTATCAGTATCAATAACATCTCATCACAAGTACTAAAATGTCCAAATAACACATGAATGTAGTAGGCTACAGCACAGTCTACTGACCAGATGTTATTGTACTGATTGCTAGAGCTGTAATTAATCATTGAAAAATGAGAAGTAGGCAGCTATTTAGCATGGCTCTGTATAGCATCAATAGGACACTGAAATTCTCTATTAATCTAATGCATTACATAATTTAAATGCCCAAGATATATTTATCAACATGTAAACACAATAACTTTTTTTTAAATGCTGTCACGTGTATCTTAATAAGTGTTCGATTGTGCATTTAAACAGGTTGGACCAGTTCTGAACATAAAGCTTGTCAGCACACAACTGGATTTTATAAAATTTTGTTGATAAAGATGCATAAGATCTTTCCATGGGTCACCATTTGCTAACATGTTCTTCATATTCAGTAGTAATTACAGACTTCAGCCTAAACGTCCCCAGTTACTGTCCCCATTACTTTTACATGATAATGTCCAGTATAGGGTTAACATTTGGCCCATACACATCATACACGAGTGAATAATTTGGTAAAAAATATTACAGCATAATATCCTTATCTTGACCAATACATTTCTCATATAGTTATGTGCTCTACTTCAGATGAAATTATAAAATAATTAAAAACTTAGGCAAAACAAAAGGCCTAAAATGACCCAGTTTGGTTATAAAAGAATGCCAATTAACAATTAAGCCCATTCATTGCCAATTGAAAAATGCATTGCCATTTGAATCGAGTCTGAGAACTACCATATGCGTAAGATCTGGTATTGTCATTTTGCGTGGCAAAGTAAAGCAGCATTTATTTTGTTCGCCCGCTGACAACTATATTGTGACATACTCGCAGTTACGGTGGAGGTGCAGCACTTTTTTCCAATCATTTGTGCAACACCACTAATGCTTTACCTGTGGACAGTGGCGAAGAAGTACTCAGTGTCCGTGGAATAATCGCCCTCCATAAACGCAGAGTAGTAGAATTCTGTTTTATATGCCGGAAATGATGCAGTTTGTGTGAAAAGTTTGTAGACACGCATCGGAGCGCTACTCTAAACGCCATCTTCACTGAATGTCGACTCATCCTCACAGATTACACATTCACTTGACCGACAGGAGCGCGCTGTTTCGCTGTGCGCGCTCCCAGAATTATATACAGGCGGAGTTAGATCAATACGTACATTGAGCGCTCGACCAAGCTAAAAGTAAATAAAGGAGCTGGCATTCATGACCGCAGGGTGTAATCGTTAATTCGAATAAATGGGTGTGATCACTGTGATGTGCAACTTCACAACGACTGCCTGTTTCAAGCGTGCACCATGGGCACATTATGGATTGAATATGAAACATGGCGATAATAAAACAAACATTTGACATATTGACTTGGCTGAAATTGCATGCATACATCAAATTATACAACTTCTTACTTCGCGGTAAAAATGTCCAAATTATCCAACCCTTTAACCTTATAAAAAGGTTTATTAGTTGTTATCAACAAAATACCTGATGCATGCAGAAACTATTTTTAACTTTATTATTTTACCTTAACAAGTAACTAATCAACATTTTTTTATCAACTAAGAAAATGAGAAAATTCCCGATACATGCAAAAAAAAAATTTAACTTTATTATTTATACCCACACTAAATAGGCAGATTATATTGTTGGAAATGCAGTGTGGAAAAGTTGGAAAACATTAAATAATTTTACATGCCTGTTATATGTGCTTGATTTTTTTATGTAGGCTACAATGTATTACCAATTTAAAAACATTAAGTCTGACTGGTCTGATTTGGAACACCATATACATTGTTTGGGTTAGTCAATCATAAAATAACAATGTGGTAAATCTCATATATAGAATAAAAACGTGATTCTTCATTGTTTACATAAGTGTATTTCAGAGTTTCTAAGTTCCCAGATATGGCTGACTGCAAAAACTATTTTACAAAACCATAACAACAGGTTAACAAAATCCTTAAGCCACATGTAACCTATGGCAATTCCTGCAGAAATATATTGTATATTGTATATGGTAAGGGCAAAGTTCATGGCATCAAACAGATGTGCCCTCTGATGGTGGCGCTGTTTTGTTGTCATCAGGCTTCATGGCTGGGAAAAGCAGGACTTCCTGTAAAACAGCATTATATGCAAGAGTTAGAATTTAACTAACAATTAGACTAGGGAATGCTGTCCTTAGCTATGGCAGTTAGCTAATCATAATGCAATAGCTCAAATGGTGTTGCATTGTGTGAATTAGGGTTGCACAAAATTGATAAAATTCGTAACATATTAAAACAACACATTTTCAACTGACAGTCATATAGGACTGGTACAACAACAGTAATTCCAAGCTACAGAGAAAGCATTATTTTTGGCTACTAATGTTTCCTCTTCGATCTCTATTATGTCATTAGCTTCCTCAGCCACACGTCTTACTTTTCTGTCTAAATCAAACAGAACTAAGCCAAATAGCCATCTCCTCACCTAATAAACTGAATATTGCACTTCAAGCAACATTTTCGATATGATATTGATACGTGATATTGTGATAACGATACTGTCGGTATTTTGTGCACCCCTATAACAAATCTCACCTTAATATTGTTGGAATCTGTGAGGAACATGGTGAGACGATCAATACCCATGCCCCAGCCAGCAGTTGGTGGCAGACCATATTCCAGTGCCGTGCAGAATGTCTCATCAATAAACATAGCCTCGTCATCACCCTCAGCTTTGGCCTAAAATATAATCAAATGACTGGTACAATTTAAAGCAACATGTCCCATACCCGCTGTCACATAACTTCTTACATTTGTATAACTGCCATATCTCAAAACTACATTATATTTTTTTAAAAATTATATATATATATATATAAACTTAAATACATTAAAAAAAAAAGAATAGCTGCACCCTAAATTGTTTTTTGAGCTGTAAACTAAATAATAGGACTGAACTGTGACAATATTTGTTGACGCTTTGTGGGACAGTTAACTTACAACCATTGGTTATTACAACTGAAAACATTTTACATTAACAACCTGAACATAATCAATTTGCTCCATTTCACTAACCTTGGCCTGTTGCTCAAAGAGCTCCCTCTGTCTAATGGGGTCATTCAACTCAGTGTAGGCATTACATATTTCCTTCTTCATCACAAAAAGCTCAAATCGCTCAGTCAGGCCTTTCTGTGATCTGTGCCTGTATTGAGACAAAAAAAAAGTGGAGATCACTTCAGCACTGGAGAAGGGTCATATGGCTCTAGGTAGATTGTCTACTTTGCCAGGCCTACAAGTCTGCATGGAACACAGTAGGTATAGACAGTGTTAAGCCTGTGCAATAATTATGTAACAATATGCAGTACTGTACCACCCCAGATTCCTTACCATTTTGCCAAGGGGCTCATGATTTGTGGGTGATCACATATATATGTAGGGTTGATGCATGTGATTTCAAGGAAGTCTCCGACCAACTGAAAATGATTGAAGATTAGATATGAAGATTAGATATAATATTAAATAAATTATTGACATGTACAACAGGTGCTATCTCCCAGTATAAAACCTTATCAAGGAGGCGGGCAGTGGTTCTGGGTGGTGGACATTCAACTCCTTTCTGGGCACAAAGGTCATCAAAGAATTTGCGTGTTTCTAAAGAAGATTATGACATGGCATTTAGAGTAATTTACGCATGTACAATAAATTTTTTGTATGCTATGAAAGCCAGTATGTTATCCTAACCATCGCTGTCATAGGTTTCAGGAGGTGGGAATTTGACACCCATTTCCTTCTCCAAATCAAGGGTCATGCTGATTCTTCGGAAGGGCGGAGTGAAGTCAATTTCATAGGCCTGTCCCTCTGGACCATCAGGGTGATAGGTGATCTTGTACCCTCCAGTTATGTGCTTCACCATTCCTTTAGGGAAAAGGTACAGATCCAATTAAGTAAATCAAATGATGTATTAACAAAAGTATGTTATACCTAACCACATGGACATTTACCTGAGAGAAGCTTCTCTGTGATATCCATCAAGTCATAGTAGTCTGCATAGGCCATATAGAATTCACAGGTGGTGAACTCCGGGTTGTGAGTGAGATCAATACCCTCATTTCTGAACTGACGTCCAATTTCATATACTCTGTCTATCCCACCAACCACAAGCATCTGGGAATAAAATATGCAAAGGAGAGGCACAGAGAGCTAAATGACCATGGATATGATATAATTTTAAACAAAATTTTACAATAAAACATTGATCATGTAAAGCAGCATTACAGTATGAACGTACCTTTACTGCTCGGCTTACAATCATATGACCATTTTGTGAATGGAATCCCTTAAGGCCCTACCTTATGGTACAGTTCAGGTGCAATTCTCATGAAGAGGTTCATATCCAGCTCATTGTGGTAAGTAACAAATGGACGGGCCACTGCGCCACCAGGAATAAGGTTCATCATTGGTGTCTCAATCTTGGGTAATAGTAAACATAGTTCAGAAGTTAGAAATGCTAAAACAAATGCTGCCTAAAATGAGAAACTATTGTACAAAAGTACAGACAAATTACAGTTCCAAAGAATATGACTTCTGAAAACACAGAATATTGTACTCTAAATAAAATATTAAAAAGAAAACCACCTCCAAAAATCCTAGCTGATCCAAGAAGCTGCGGAGGTAGGTTATGATTTTGGAGCGTGTTATGAACTTCTGCCTCACATAGTCATTAAGGATCAGATCCAGGTAGCGCTGGCGGAATCGTGTCTCCTTTCAACAAAGAAAAGACGGAATATTAACAATGTTCAACAATCCTACTTTGAGCAGCACTATCTAAACTATCTAACTAAAAGATGATATGGTTAGATGGGACGGTGTAAAATAGTTCCCAGTTTTCTCAGTGAATCACATGAAAATAGCCATATACTAACTCTTTTAAAATCACCAAACAACTTCAAAAGGACCTAGAATCAGAAAGACCCACTAATTGCATAATGCTATAGATTGCCCTTTAAAAAAAACAAAGTGGACTTTCAACAAATGGCATGTGGCATAAAACAGTAAAAAAAAAAAAAGTTGAGATAATTGGTAAATTATAGCAGATTCAGTGATCACTCTACAAGCACAGTGCTCTTCTAATAGTTTATATTCCCAAATACATATGGGGAAAATAGAGTCATAAAGATAAAGAAATACATTTTCATTTTTTGACTAAAAAGGTGTTTCTGATCTGTGATCCTGAACATAATATGCCCTGAAGCAGGTGTAGCCTGGTGTAACCTGACCCAATATTCACTTTGTGTATATGTGTGACGGTGATCTTCTGTCCCCCTCGGGGAATCTCCCACGCAGAGTGGCCGCTCTACAAGGCAGGCTAAAACCCATGGGCCCTAGCGTGCGTCGCCAGAGCGTCCTATGAGGTGTCGGAGAGCTTCACTGCACAGCTACCTACAGTATGGTCTGGCAACGCTCCATTGGGAAGTGTGTGCGATCATTTCCTCCTACTTGACGTAGACCGTTGGATCATTTTGAAACCATTGGACAGCGTTTAACCAATCACCATTGCTACCACCATTTTGAAACACACTTGACTTCAAAGTCATATCACTAACCCACCTTGATTGGGCCGCCAGCAGGGTGGCTGTGCGAACACTAACGCTAACGCGAACATGGTTTCCAGACTATAATCTCAGTGAATCAAATTAAGATGAGAGAAATAGTCAGGCGGGGTCAGGTTAGGTTTGCTGTGCATAATAAATAATAAGAAATGTGGGCCTACAGTAAGTGCCTTGGAAGACCTGGGTTCAAATCCAGCCCAGTCAATCCTTCCCTATATCTCTCCCACTCGCTTCCTGTCCATCTTCACCTTCCTGTCTCATAAGAAAAAGCAAATCATATAAAAAATACATGTTGATACCTTGTCTTTGAGGCCAAAGTGGAGGTGGGGCAACATGTGCAAGCAAGGTGACAGCAGTGTCATCTCTATGGGAATGATGCTGAGCTCCCCTTTTTTTGTCTTCCCAGGATTACCACGGACACCAATGACATCACCACGTCGTAGCTTGTTGTTTATGGCCACAAAGTCCTCTTCTGATTTGTAGTTCCTTTTAGCAGGAAAGATATACAGTATGCAAGCAGCTCAACATATGAAGATGCGACACGTATTATAGTTATAGTGATTATATAAACACTCTTTACTTTGAGTTGGCCATAACCTGAAGCTTGACACCTTCTCCTCGCAGGTCATAGAAGAGAAGCTTGGCACCAGATGCCCTTTTGGCATGGACACGTCCTGATATTGATATTGTTTGTCATAAAGAAATGCCAAATACAGTACATTAACTTAAGCCCCTTTCTGTATACTGACAGTATACTGCATGCAAACTTTAAATATGCAACACGTTCTTATTACCTGACACATTGAGAACAACATCTGTAAGATGGTCTCCAGGTTGTAGATGGTTATATTTATCTAAGAAGTCTGTGACGGATAAATCAATGTGATATTTATGTGGATATGGGTCTTCCACTGTGCCCTTCAGAGCTTGGATGGCCTGGGTGCGTATCTTGTAGTATTGCTACAAAAAAAAAATAAAGAAAAAATATTTATATATATTATTGTGTATTGAAGTGTAACTGCACCCTAAAATGTGTTTATCAGATGTAAACGAAAGTAACAGGACTGATCTGTGATGAGATACAACAATGTTGCTGTTAATGTTGACAAAATTCCAGTTTTTATAAAAATCTGCATTTTATGGGCTGAACGCTTAAATGCATGATTCTAATACAAGGTTGGGATTTCCTAATAAACTCACATTTGGGTCAAGGGTCTCCTCGTCTGCCCCATAGGAATTCTGTGCTGCATTGTCAGTCATTTCATTCTTCTGCTCCACCTGCTCTTTGACTTTGGCATCCTTTTCAGCTGCCTTCTTCTCAGCTTTCATTCGCCTCTTCAGCTCACTAATGAGAAAGAGAACCACCATTTGATTAGATGTATAACTTGACTGCTTATGTGGGTATGAATACATTTACTTTGCAAATTGGTCTTAAGCTTAGAATGAGCTTCTGTAAATAAATCTAGTGGCTAAGTATCTAAGATAGTGGCTAAGACAGATGAATTTCCCCAACTGAAAAAGTACTGCTGACAATAAGAAGTCTTTAGTAAAGCAGAAAAGCAAGCAGAGAAGCAAGGACAACATAGTTATTATGATGGGTTATGATGGCAAAAGGTTGGGTGTTTTTCTCATTGAAATGAAAAGCCACCAACCTTTTGTCACTACTCCAGCGATTGATGTAAATTTGACATGGCAGAGCAGTTGAGCAGGGAAGTGTGAATTTTAATCCCTGTCCTCTGATGCCAAAGGCATAGCACAAATGCTGCCTTGAAGCCCTGGCTAAAGACTGCATACCGGTACTGAGCTACATCTGGTAGTGGCCAGACCTGGAAGGACAGACACACAACGAACTGTCTTTGACCCACGCGAATACACCCCTATTTCAGCGGCATGAAACCAGACAGATTGTTTCTAATGCAACACCTACTGCAACATGTTATTGAACTTCATTAATTGTTGCTAGTGTGGATTGCATGATTTGTTCTAGATAGCTAAATAAAGGAAAACGAAGAAAATTTTTAACTAATATCTCAGACACAAACCTTTGGATGGTTAACACCTACAATCTAGTAAACAAATAAGGCTGCGGTACATAGAAAAAGTCTAAATATTGCAAAAGTAAAAGTGAAATTAACCACAGGATGCTATAGACTACAGACAGATTTAAAGATGCTTTATGGATTTTGTAGTCTACTAAAAAGAGAATACAAAGGAAGGTAAAGCCTCTCGCTATATTTAAACTACAATTACCAGGCAGTCAACCCCTACACGCGCTCGAGACCCAAGTCGATTTGTGGAACTTGTAGGCACATAACACCATATGGTCTATGTACCGATCATGGTTTCATCTGATGTAGCTAAACGCAATGTTACATCATTATCGTAACATGATGTACGCCATTAGAATAGTGTAACCATACAAAAAGCGCAGGGTCTAGGCTAAAAAAAAACGTACTAAAGTAATACAAATGCATACTTTTTGCTGAGTTTCTCGCCGTCTGCCGCTGTCACGTCAGCCATCTTAGATACAGTGTGCTCAGAAAGTGAGGTTACACTACTGCGCACTGCTGGGCATCCTGGCCAACCCACTCTACTCGGCCAACTGGATGGAAGTTGGCCCAGAAATGGGCGTTAACATGCAAGTTCTTCTCTATCGTCTGCAACTCTTATAATTTATTTTATTTATTCACAAACAGTTACAAGTTGAGATAGCAACTGTAAACTACATGATTGATTTTATTTTAGTAGCCTACAAATTCAGTTATTTGCTGACTGTCACTGGGTTATTTCAAATAACGGGAATGCTAACATTACCGTACTCATACTGTAAAGTGACTTTGATGACCCTACTGTACCGGTAGTGTACAGTGACATTGATGAGCAGATTGTTCTACTACAATTCCATCAATTTTGCTAAGAATCCCTGTAAGATGACCTGCACATATCAGTGAAAGTGAAAATATATTTAATGCACTTGGATGCTAATAATTTTTCAGCATAACTATAGCATACAACAGTGTTGTATACACACACACACACACACACACACACACACACACATATATATATATAGTTGAGGTGGTACGGGCATCTGGTAAGGATGCCCCCTGGACGCCTCCCTTGGGAGGTGTTCCAGGCACGTCCAGCT
>JAODTR010005060.1:0-11633 GCA_025399935.1 Amblyopsis rosae | reverse complement strand
GTGGCTCGTTGCTCGTTCGGCACTCAGTGTTTCTCGTTTTCGTTCTTTTCCACTCGCCGCCCCAGCACGGCGTTACAGTTATGGCACATTTGAATGTTTAAATATGTGTTGTCCTTTTCATCATCTAATGTATTGAAACCTAAAAGGGTTCAGTGCACCTACAACATATTATGGAAACTAAAGGGACTCAAGAAATATGAAATTATACTATATTACAATATTACACTACAGTATCTATCCCTCTGCAACAACCTCTAGCTATCTGTCCATGTAAATTGGATTTGTCTCATTGTGATTTTTTTTTATCTTGTTCAACTTCTTGACATATACTGAAAGCACTGAAGCCCTGTAGAACTTTTTGAATAAGTCTATTGTTCAGGGAGGAAAATAAATGCTAGGGAAATGAGTAATGTGGAAACTGAATGAAGAAAAATCACCTCTGGCTCATATTTTGTCTAGAAGTGAAGGGAAGCTCCAAGACTGCTGCAAGAAAGAGCAGCATGAAATCAGGGATTGTTTGAGGCACCTTATCTCTTTTTGAGATAGTGAAACTATCCATTTATGTCTCAGAAAGGTTTGTTCAGTGATATTGGTTTGAATGTCTTGGTAGCAAAAGAGAGTCCCAGACACTGACAGAATAGGCTGTGCATTGTTTGCTCAATGTAGCTTATTTCAAATAGAGTCGATGGCCCAGTCTACAATAACCTGTCACACCATATATCTGTGCCTGTTAATTTAAGACACATCCATCTGGGGAGCCATTAGGGCTGGACGGTGTGGCCTAAAATCAAAATCTCGGTTAATTGAACATTGTACCTCGATTACGATTAATTTACTTAGTTTTTCTATAAAACATGCGTCCCCCTATTTCTGACACACTTGATTGAACAGGATTTAAAAAAAAATTTAAAAACTGATCTGGAAATATGACATTGGTTAGAGGTTCTGAATTTTGTTTTTTTATTACATTTCGGTTAACTGTCTAGGACAGGTGCTTAAAAAAAATATACATGGCAAGTGATTGGACGAACGTATGAATCAGTAGTTGTTAAATCTATCCTTGCAGTATTTAAGTCGGAAGAAGAGTGAAAACATATTTTCCATTGAGAAAAGCCTGCTCTTCTACCTAATTCTAATTAAGATAATGTTATCATCAAGGCTTCTAGGTTAACCTCTGTAAGAACTGCCATTGTCACTTTCGTCACACCTAACACATACCCGTAGCTAACTACGACGTTGATTGGCCACACATTAGGTTAACCGGCCTGAAACACAACGTTTTCCAAGCTCTTCCTTTTGAATTGTAGACCTAGCAAGTAAGTAAGTACAGTAAGTACATTTTATTTATATAGCACATTTTCACAGACAAGAAGTCACAAAGTGCTTTACAGTCAAGCCAATGAAATTACCAACAAAAACTAAACAAAACACATATAGTAATACATTAAAAAAGCAAAGCAGATATAAAAGCAGAATACATCATGAAATCAAATGCTAATGAAAAGCTTGTATAAAAAGATGCGTCTTAATGTGTGTTTTAAAAGTGTCTACGGTATCCATAGATCTTAAGACGAGAGGGTTCCTTAGCCTGGGAGCCACTGTGCCGAAAGCACGGTCACCTCTTGTTTTGAACCGAGTTCTTGGGACCTTGCGCATTGTGGACCTAGCCTCGTGAGATCAGAGCCATGTAAGTCGCGTCAACTCCATTCACTCCAATGGACCATTTTTTTAACAGCGGCAATGGCACTTCCCGGAACAGTTTTGCGTCTCCCTGAACCATGTGACCGCTAAAAATGTGCACGACTCTCTCTTCCACATGGCTCTGGTTTTGTCTAGTATGCATCCTTGAAACCTGACACATGAATCATAACTGGAGGCTGCGAAAACACCCATGCCCAAAATGTGTGTACATGTTCACTGGCATTGCATCACGTGAACGCGTCACAAGTCATGAACCTGATGCAAAGCCAGAAAGAAGGGTAGAAGCACTTCCGCATTTGATTTTTGGAAGTAGGGAAGGGAGACTTTTCACCCTTTATGCAGACCAAAATGACCCAGCTTTATTTCTCTCTGGGGGCGTTAATTAACCTGACATGCCAGAGGAATTATTGTCCATCTGGGGAGCTGTACATTGAAACTGTTTGTAAAGGGCAGGCACTTTAAAAAAAATACGTAGCAGTTGATTCGATGAACCATCTGGTCGTTTTTGCTGTCTGCACACCTAAACCACGCCAATATAGCTATAAACACGACACTGATTGGTAAGTTCAGTTGCTACTCTGACACATTCAAAATTATTCCTAGGCATTCCAGACTGAAGCGTAGCGTTAATGGGCATTTTGAGTATAAAACATTAATGCCCAAGTACCTACGATCAATCTGAGGCCACACTGTTATTTTTGCAGCAAACTGTTTTGGGGTAAACTGACTTTGTTTCAGGCCATGCATGGTAGATATAGCTATCTGGGCGTCAGCCACCACAGCAAAATGCTGTTACTGACACGCCCACTTTAGAAACTAGAAGCCTTCCATTTTTGCTCCATTGAGATGCATTACAACGTTCCATCTTTGCATAATTATAAAATCTTTGCTACAAGTTTGACCACACAGGTACAGTATGGTCTTAGTGCCCATGTTGAATGTACGGTAGGACCGGACTGGCTGTCTTACTGGAAGCACAGCACCATCCATTATCCAATATTAACTGCTAAAAGGCACATCTTTTGTTTGCGAGGCTGACTCGCAGCAAAATACCAGCATCATCTTTGGAACAAACAAAACACAAACTGAATTAGACAGACAAAATACATCTCCATTCACACTGCACTTTATTTGTCCAGATTTCAGAACTGCAAATGGGAGATATCCATTTTTGTTCCTCCTTTATCTGTACTTCACTAAAACCATATCTCTTTTAATTGTATCCTAACAATGTAGCGAGCCATAGCGAATGGCTTTGTTCACCGGCTCCCATAGCGTCTAATAAGACAATTTCCCAAGAATACAGCACAGGTACATAGCTGTAAAATATTTGGGCAATGTTTTCCTCACAATCTTAATTTATTCCTCAATTAGAGAATCTGTTTCATCGTTCTTTTTCTTTTTAATAATATTGGAATATGTTGCCTACAGTTTCACTACTCATTAGATAGTAATTTGAACTTTATTAACATTCACAGGCAAGTTTATAAGAAAAGGACAGGTGATCGAAAAGTCACTGTTTGGAACCCATCTTGTGTCAAACTTAACCCTATCACGAACTAATCACAAACTTAACCTAATCACTTCTTGGATGGCACCTTGCATGGTTGACATCACCATTGGTGTATGAAAGTGTGTGTGAATCTGAGGCAATCCTTTACAAAGGTAATCATTTCAGAAATAGCACATCACAAATGCAGTCCATTTAGTTAACAAGTTAAAGCCTTGGTATTTGTAAGAGAAATTGAACATAGTGTTTGTTCAGGCAGGCCAGAAAGTCAAGTTTAACCAAGATTATTCATCAGTTGATCTCAACCAGTTGACAGATCAGCTGATCACTGCTTTACATGCATCGGAAAAATTATCCAGAATGCCTTAAAGGTAGTCAGCTACTGCAAGCTAAATGTATGTTAATACACCTTATGTCAAATTCAACATCAAATTCAACATCAAATTCAACAACACATTCAACAAATATCTCCTCACATTTAGCTATCTTACCGTGAAAAAATTATATGATTCGTCTACATAGCCCTGGCTCTGTAAATAGGAACAAAGTGGCGAACAACACTCGTATCAACAAAGTCGTAGAACTACGTTTTGCTTCACAATGTATTTTGCCGTGTGAGGCGCCGCCGTGGAGGCCGCGTAGCGATACTGTTTTGATTTGAGCTCGCAGTTAGCACGAATGGCTGACCATACTTTTAATTTAACTGCCCTTTCCTGCCTCTTTGCAACCTACCACTTCTCCAAGCCCCTCCTTTTCCTCTGTCGGTCTTAATCGATGTCTGTTGTAATTTGATGCTTGGTCTGTTCTGTACCCTGTGGGGTGTGTGTGGGGGTCTTTCTGCTCTTTCTAAGCCTAAAGGCCAGATCACCCGACGCAAAACATCAACAGCGTCATTATTTAGAACATAATTCACATCAGGCGCACACTTAATTAATACAGCTTACTGCACTGATTCACATACTCATTCTAAATAAAAAAATGGCTATATTCCTTCAGGTTAACTTAACTAACAAGCATGGTCAAATGTCGGCTACTAACTACTGTAGTACGATATGCAATCACAATTACTCACGATATGACCCGGAGAAATCCTGCAGGTCAGGCAGTTTCTTTTTTTTGACATCTCTGTAGCCTACATTTCATCTTCAGTGACAAGTTGCTCATCGTACATGATTGCTGGTCAGGTGGGTGATTCATGAGAGCAGAAAAGAACCCTGCGTGAGTGTTCCCTGAGGCTGCTTTCTGAACCTATCAGAGATGACCCCGGGAAAATACCCCACGTGGAGTCCTAGATTTGCACACATATACACGAGAAAAATAGACTTGTTAATTTGTAATATTATACCCGCTATGGTGCCGTGTTCCATTAATTCCGCCAGCGCATACAGTACACGCTCATGCGAGTCGTATGAAATGGGCTTTAGGATTTCCACGCATGCACATGGAAGGGCAAGGTGCTACCAGAACTGAGCCACACACAGCCATCTATTATTAAGTGCAATATAAATAAAATACTTTATTTTGACTGAAAGTGGCCCTGACAGCACTACAGTGGATTTTATGAATAGAATTTCCATCTCTACTTATCTATCGGCGTCTCACCTGCCTCTCTCACTCTCTCCTCCTATAGGTTCATTTCTGCCTGATGGACGATTGGCTCACCTCCTCTTCCCTCTAGTCCTGCTTCTGCAGGCTCCTTTGTTGTTGAGCTTCGGCGAGCGCGTCTGTCCCAATGGTTGCCGCTGCGAGGGAAAGATCGTCCACTGCGAGTCCGCTGGCTTTCTTGATGTACCGGAAAACATCTCGGTGGGTTGCCAAGGTCTGTCTCTACGCTACAACGAGCTGCACACCCTGCTCCCCTATCAGTTTGCCCACCTGAACCAGCTCCTGTGGATATACCTGGACCACAATGAAATCTCTGCCCTGGATAGCCGGGCTTTCCAGGGGGTCCGGCGGTTAAAAGAGCTGATCCTGAGCTCCAACAAGATCACGTCACTGCACAACGCCACGTTCCACGGCATTCCCAACCTCCGCAGCTTGGACTTATCGTACAACAAGCTGGAGGTGCTGCAGCCGGGTCAGTTCCACGGCATGCGAAAGCTGCAGAACCTCCACTTGCGGTCCAACGGCCTAACCAATATCCCCATCCGCGCGTTCCTCGAGTGCAGAAGTTTGGAGTTTCTGGATTTGGGTTACAACCGAATTAAAGCCTTGACCCGCACCACGTTCTTAGGGCTGCAGAAGCTGATGGAGCTGCACCTGGAACACAACCAGTTCTCAAGGATTAACTTCTTTCTGTTCCCACGCCTGGCCAACCTACGGTCACTGTACCTGCAGTGGAACCGCATCAGAGTGGTCAACCAGGGCCTCCCGTGGACCTGGTACACGCTGCAAAAGCTGGACCTGTCTGGAAATGAAATCCAGACCCTGGACCCAGCTGTGTTTCACTGCCTGCCCAACCTCCAAGTCCTCAACCTGGAGTCCAACAAGCTGTCCAACGTCACCCAAGAGGCCGTGTCCGCCTGGATTTCCCTGACCTCCGTCAGTCTGGCCGGTAACATGTGGGACTGCGGCACAGGCATATGCCCCCTAGTGGCCTGGCTGAGGAATTTCCGCGGCACTAAGGATACCACAATGATCTGCAGCAGCCCAAAACCTCTGCAGGGGGAGAAAATAATGGAGGCCACAAGAAACCACGGCATTTGTGAAGAGAGTGACTATTTCCAGACGGAGACGCCCTCGCCTACTGCAGAGGCCGTTACGGAGACCACAGTCGACCTGACCTTTGCTCCTACCAGCGCTTTACCGCCGCTGCCGCTGCCTGCCGCCACCCCGGCGCCGCCCGTCGCCCCGCCGCACAGACCGCGCGCCGCGCCACACCCGACTGTGCGCGGCGGCGGCTCCATGAGCAAGGGCCCCCGGGATTCGGTCCGTCGCGCCGATGCCTGGCCCTCCCCCGGCGGCCTCCCGGTGACGACGACGACGACGACAGCGGCGGCAGCGCCCCCACTCCTCCCGGAGACAGTGCACATGACGTTGCACAAGGTGGTCGTGGGCAGCGTGGCGCTCTTCTTCAGCATGTCCCTGCTGCTGACCTGTGTCTACGTGCTGTGGCGCCGCTACCCGGACGCCGTGCGGCTGCTGCGGCGGAGGCGCGGCGTGGGCCGCAAGCGGCGCAAAAAGGCTCCAGAGCCGGAGCAAAACCTCAGCTCCCAGTTCCAGGAGTACTACATGAGCTACAACCCCGCGGCCGCGCCAGAGGCCCTGGACGCCCTGGGCAATGGCACCGGGGGGGCCTGCACTTGCACAATCTCTGGCGCCAGGGAGTGCGAGGTATGACCCAGCGCAACTACGACAACAACAACAGCCTTTTAAAGGTGCTGTATGTAGTATTTTAGAGCTGTAAAACTTGTCGTGTCAGTTGTTGGAAAATGTCACACCCATCAGCTATCAGTGAAAGGGAGAATATCTGCTCTGGTTGATAGCCCCCCTGCCTGCGTGTAAGTCGATTTTACAGTACGTCTATTTTAGATGCCAATTGGTCAATTATTCTGTCCAATCAGGGCCTCTTTCCCATGAGTGGTCTGTTGAATCTACCTTGCCAGTCAGTAGTCTCAGCCTTTACCGTCCTTTAGCACTACGACACATAAGAAACTCTGTGCCAAACGTCTGATACATACACCCATTTAAGCTCATATGCACATTCCGGAAGTGAGGAAGTCGATTTTCATTGGCTGTTTTGCATTGACACGCACAAAGTCTGTATCTGTAACTCTGGTGCAACCATAGTCAGTGCTTTATTCACTAAATTCAATTGTATAATATGTTTTAAGCTTTAACCGTAGCCTACTTATCTAACAGATTTACAAGACCTGCAAATAGTCAGCTCATGTTGTTAAATTAACATATTCCCCAGTGTAAGTTTAACCTCCGACTTGGTCATTGAGTATGTGGTTGGTCGTTGTGCATGTCAATCAAAATAACTCTCCTGTCAAGTCGGCAAGTATTGACACATTTAGCCAGCGCTGTGTCCCTGACTTTACTTAAGTAAAGGCTGGCTCTGCGAGACTAAAATCTACACTGGCTGTCAGTGCAGTGACATGAGTGTGAGCACACAGCCAACAGGCTCCAGAGGGAGGTAGCAGAGGAGGTGGGCTTCAGTTTTTGTGTTGTTGATTTACAAAAGCCCGCTCTCTTTCCTTATATTTTAGCTACCTCTCGTTGCATCTGGCAAATCCCACAGCAGCTTTAGACTAGCTCAAATACCAACTCAAACACAAAGGTGCTGTACGGTAGGATTGTAGAGCTAAACTTTTAATGTTTAATTATGTTGGAAATGTCATAGACACCCGTCAGCTGTCAATAAGTGGAATGCTGTTTGGAAATATCTATTCTGGATGAAATCAATAAATCAATCTATCAGATTGATGATTGAATCTGGTTTATATGCCCTGATTATATACTGTGTATATAAGGTATATAGTATTTTTAGATGTATTAGATTTAGTCCATATAGATAAGGGCCTCTTTTTCAATCACATGTGAGAGAGAGAGAGAGAGAGAGAGAGATAATATTATACTGGGCATGCAATGTTGTGTTAAAAAACAAAGAGTCCAAACAAAAGTCTCCTAGCCAATATTGCCCATCTACTGTAACTATAACTATTGTAATCTCAGTAGCCTTAGCACTCCAATGTTGTCCAAATAACTATTGAACACCACGTCACAGAGCTGTTATGTTGCTTTGGCCATCATTACCTTAAACATGGACGTTATAGTTTTTCTATAAGTTAACTTAATGAAGAGCTACAGCTTTGTCCCCTCAAACACTACTGTAGAGTTTACCACGTTTACCATTTTAACTATGAAACACTTATACCACAACAATAAACATACATAATCTACAGCTTGTTGAAACAACAACTTAATCACATTTTACAATTTTAACATAATTTAAATGGACTGTGAAGAAAAATGCATACAAGGGCCAACGGCCATAAATTAACACTGAAATTAGCTCTTTGACAGTGTGTATTCTTTAAAGCGCTTGCAGTCATATTGGCTTTTAATGCTTTGTGAATAATATCTAGGGAATATAGTAAGATTTCTATTAATTATACAGATTTCTTTAAGTATACATGCTTGCATGTAATATATATATCGCTTTTGTATTCATGAATGTACTGTACCTGAGAATGTTTCAACAACAATAATTATAATAACAAATAACAACAAATCAAAAGGAGTTTCTAGGATGATTTGTGTGACTCATGTTGTGTACTACAAAGAAAATTAATGTATTCTTTCTGTTGATGTACTATTGTACGACCCAGAACGCACAGAGAGCCCAGCGTGTACTTGTGATGGTATTGACCAGCCACAGCTGGCCGCCAAACGAGTGTAGTTGCTTGAGATGTTTTAATATAATGGACAAAGTGCACCCCCCACGCCCAAAATAAATAAAAAACTTAAGTAAATTCTGTAAATTAAACCAGATAAGCACACAACAGCAACACGTCACATTCATTGTCTATGTATCTGTGTGGCTGGACGAGATGTGCTAGCATCATGGGCTCTGGCCGGCAGCCTACTGCCGCTCCTGGCCCCGTGCCCTCTAGTGTTAAATTGAGCCTTTTTTTAGGGGGGGGGGAGCTCACAGTTCCTCACTTGTTTGGCTATTGAAATTTATGCTAATATGCGCAGCGGCGAGGCAATACGAGTAATCCCAAATCTTGTGACATGACTTAAAATGGGGATTGCTTTGCCGTGATAAGGTGTATTTATATCCACCGCAAGGTAATTACAATCACCCTCCCGAGAACTCTGAATTGTATGAAGTTGCCTTTTGATCTTAAGAATCATGCTTCTCCACATGAATACGTGACGGATACACACCTTGAGGGATGAAGTGGGAAAATGCATGTTTGCGTGGGTGGGTGGGAAGTGTGTGTGTCTGCACGTGGATGCAAGAGCATACCTGTGTTGTGTGACGCAGTGTGTGTGTATTCATGTACGGCATATAAAATGAATTATGCTTGGTTAATCTGTTTAGTATCTTACCTTCGTGGAACAGAAGATCAGAGGAACCTATATTTTGAACATACAGCCTTCCTTATTTTCCACTTAATCGAAAGCTTTACTGTAGGTAGCTTCACATTTAGCAAAGTTCTGAAAAGAAAACAAAGGACAACTCTAAAATATGTTGCTGTCGTCATTGTGAGACTCTTGATAATGACCTCCCATAGTTCAAGGAAATAATGAAGCATTAACTTATTCTGAGTTCAAATATACACCCCACGCTTGCAAATTAAGTTGTTAAATTATTTAGTTTTAATGTTTCTGAGACATTAGCACAAAATGGATACCTATAAAAACAGCTACATGTGTTATTTACACTACACCTATGACTAAGCTCTCATATGTTAAAGGATAAATATGCACTGGCAGCTATATACTGTAAAATATACTATATTTTACTGCCAGTGTATTATATTTCCTGCTAATATCTTGTATTCTTATTTAAAGGGTAGTGTGTGTCAGAACACGGATTTGATGTTACATGCAGTTTATCATTTTCATTCCACAAGGTCCAGTCCAAATAATGCTCCTAAACAGCTGAATCATTATGCAGTCAAGAGTTGTTAGGGCGCACTGTTATTTTCTTAATTAAAATTTACGTTGAAAGTGAAATGAACTGGAATAGAAAAGATGGTGGGAGGGTAAGCACTTTAAGTGCTGTGCTGTGGTGCTGCTATGCTACAGCATAATGTCTGCCTGTGTGTCTAGTCAGTATATCCCCGCCCAGGTTCTACTTTCCAACCGGACTATATAAAAATTGGTTTTATAATCTGGCCTACACACATTTTCAGTTTTCTTTACAATTTGGGAACAGATGCTTTAATCCAAAGTGATTTACAGTGAGCACAGGTTGGGCTTAGACATGTTGCTGATGGATGCTGACAGGAACACATCTTTTTTGGGTGAACCTCAACCACTAACCTACCTCGCCCCGTGTCACTGATTTATAGAGTTCTTCATAAACACTGCTTCGTTGCGTTTGAACAAAGCGCCGGCTTAATGTGTTTTGTGGAATAGTGTTTTGTACAACCGCACAGATGCAGATCGATTCTCGAGGAATGTCTAGAGACATGGCTTCAAAAGAAGAACCACAAAAATATCGAGCTTCAAGGCTACTTGGAAGTAAACGACCTATTTTGCTTGTCGGCTGTCCTTTGTGTTTAGGATTTAATTCTCAGTCATGCCAAGCACTCGTTTGGAGATCTAAACGTGCTCAGAGGAGACTTTTTCATTTCATGATGTGCAAATATAATTAATTCCTGTACAATACGCCAATAGCAGTGCGTGTGTGTGTGTGCTTGTGCATGTAGGGGGTTACTGTGAAGTAAACTCTCCCCCATGGTCGGTAGTCATTGTCGGCAGATGGTTCTTGTGCAGCACAGGGTTGTTTCTCTAAGCACTACCCACCTGACTGAGGGATATTTTTTGACAAGCCCTGCCGCCTACTAACCGCAGAGACAAGAGAGTGCGCTGCAACATGCATGAAGTTAATAAATATTAGACATATCAATCTGATTCTGCGTGGGAGTTTTCCTTCAAACACATTTCCATACACATATTTGAGGTTTGTTATCTGTAATGATAAACATGCATTATACAGAGTGCTTACAGTTAGTTGTGGAATCAAACGCCAATGTAATAATATAATGTGGCCATTTTAAACACGTCAAACCCAGTATGGGCCTGACTGGCGTTAGACATAATGCAAAGTGTTTAACATATATGAATGTGATGAGTCATGGGTTCCAGAGAGCACACCATTAAACCAAGCTCCAATCCTTGGCTGGGCATTGCTGAGCCCAGAGCCATGGAAATAACACAGTAACGTCATCTCCATTCACTCCAATGGACCGTTTTTTCACAGCATTGGCGGATGGTGGAGCCTCAAAATACTGTAGTTCCCGGAAGTTAGCCTAAACACTAAAAGTACCCTATACATTTGATTTTAAATGTAAATCGGTGCACTTATTGAGTACTAATTACCAAAAAATTAAATGATATATATATATTCAACACTTCCAGGAACTATTTTGCCATAGGTTCTGCCTCTCCATGAACCATGTGACCGGTGACAATTTCAAACTTCCGTTTGGCGTAACTGTTATTTCCATGGTTCTGGGTTGGCATAACTCTGTTATTTCCATGGCTCTGGCTGAGCCTATACTTCTCAACTCGGAAGCATTTAAAGGTATAGTCAGCACTCGTAATTAATACACGCTTTGTTAAATTCAGTGAATATCTCCTCATGGTCAACCAGTTGCCTGTTCTATGGAAGTCCATAGAGGACTAAATTCAAATGAAAATGCAATCCCAAATAGCATTTTAATTGTCAAACAATTCCACG
>JAODTR010005059.1:0-32867 GCA_025399935.1 Amblyopsis rosae | reverse complement strand
TCTAGACCCTGGATTGCCTTTGACTGTGAGTGTGGATTGTGGAACAAACATTAAAACTTGTGAACTGTCACCTGCCTGTGCTGCGTGTGGGTCCTTTCTCCGGAGCCTGACAGATGGCATAGATAAACATGATCTTAAGTGCGCTGAAATGTGCACACGCACGTACTGTATCCAGAAAATAATGCATTTATTTGGGGCTAAATATACACTGCATGGCAACCAGTGTAACTCAAGTTAAAATGGAGTTGAAGCAGACCTCATATCTCTCTCTCTCTCTTCATTTCTTTCTCTTTCTCTCTCACTCACTCACTGTTGGATTACTATCGCTCTCTCACATTGTATCTTCCTGTTTTATGCCACCATATGGTTCTATATCTGTCATTCAGTTTCCTCTCACTGCTGGTCTCTCTCGGTCTCTCTCTCTCTCTCTCTCTCCCATCTTTATCTCACTCTCTCACAGACTGTCAACTCTCAGTGAGTGGGTGTGCCACACTTACATAAACCAACACATTACACAATGTACAAAGTATTTCTGTGCGTGTGTGTGTGTTTGTGAGGAGGCTTTTATACATGTGATTGTGAGATGTGCACGGCTCATGCCGTATGTGGGTTCTAGGGCTAATATGGCATATTAGAATGCAGATCATGTTTATGCGCTTCTGAATCGCATTGTGTTGTGTTAACCATTCAAGGTATTGTTCGCAATTGTAAGCTGATACACTTTTTGTCAAAATCAACAAATATCTCTTCGCATTTCGCTAGCTTATTGTTCTCTGTGTGTGTTGTAAAAAATACGATGATACTTCGACACAGCCCTGGCTCCGTAAATAGGAACATAAACAAAGTGGCGAACACCGCCCCTATCAACAAAGCCGTTGCGCTACGCTTTGCTTCACGATGCATTCCGACGTGTAAGATGCAACCGAGAACCGCGAAGCGATACTGTTATGATTTGAGCTTGAAGTTAGCAAGAATGACTGACCGCCCATACAGTGAGTAGTGCGGGGCGACAGGTCATCCAAAAAGTTGCTGGTTCGATCCCGGCTAACTCCTCACCAAGTGTCGAGGTGTCCTTGAGCAAGACACCTAACTGCTCCCGGTGGTTGGTTGCGCCTTGCATGGCATTGGTGTGTGTGTGAATGGGTGAATGTGAGGAAAGATTGGTTAGAAAGCAAGGTTAGAAAAGCGCTATATAAATGCAGTCCATTTACCTTTAATATGTAAACAGTATATTTTTATTTATTGTTATGCTTGACTGCATGAGATCATTACCACATGTACGATGTAGACCTATCTAGACATTAGAGTGGCTGTATATTTTAACCATCATTTACAAATCAGTTGGCCCAGACGTTATCCTGCATGCCAGCTCACTGGCATTTAAATCTCTTCTAAAGATACACTAATACTCTTTAGCGTTCGAGTAAGTTCTGGGACACTGTGCTATGTGTCTGTTGTGTATTGTGTTTTATTGTTTTATTTTATTTATTCATTGTTACTTGCATTGATGTGTACAGCACTTTGGTCAGCATTGGCTGTTTTTAAATGTGCTTTTTAAATAAACTGACTTGACTTGACTTCTGTATTGTCTGGTCATTCTCGGGAGAATTCTCAGCTGGTTCTCAACTGGTCCTCCAGACATGGTCCGGTATTCATATGTGAAAATGGCTTTCGTCTTTCTGTCAGTGTTTCTGTCTGTCCTTCCGGTTGTTTGTTTTTACTGGAAGCTTCACCTGCAGGACAATAGTGTCAACACCTCACCGTCAATCTGCAAAAAGCTTGTGTCGGTGTGATGCACACAAACACACAAAAAGACACAATCATGTGCAGTATCTTTATCTATGCACGCTCACACACACACACATAGTCAAGACCCTCTCCTTCAACTGAGGCGATGAATGATTTTGCCCCCGAGCCAACCGTCACATGCTAGTATCTGTCACAGCACCCCCATGCGCCCTCTTCCATCCATCATCTCACTTCCCCGCTCTCTTCCTTCCTCCCTCTCTCCCCCTCCCTCCTCTGGCTCCATCGCGCCACCTTCCTCCCTGCCTCGCGCTCCCCATTGACCCCACCCCGGGGATGCCAGGCGTCTCCCAACATTCAGACGCCTCCTTCATGCGTCGAGCAGCACAGCCTTGAGGCTGGCGAAAGGCAATCTCCCCCCCTTTATCGGTGACTGATTTCACACGGACGGGCCTTGATGCCCTCGTCACGTGCGATGACAGCGACCGCTTCGGAGATCATTAGGGTCCCAGCGGTGGCTGTGGCTTCTTAATGGGATGGACCGTCACTTGTTATAGCAGGGGCCAGGCCTAGCCGCGCCCAGCATATATTTTAAAAGTGGACTGAGCCATGTATACCCCCCTTCCTCCCAGGAAGTGGAGATTCATATCATATGTACATAGTGAGCTATATTTAGGTATAGAGAGCAGGTTGCAGGAAGTGGAGGTTGGCATATTTACTATTTACCATATCTACCATGTACCCATCACTGGGTTTGTGTGTGTGTGTGTGTCTGTGTGTGTGTGTGTGGGGGGGGGGGAGCTGCATTCATGACATGAGCTAATTAACTAGATGTTAAATGTTTTTGTCTACCACGACAAGAAGAAACTGTTATTTGCTTAATTCACTGGACATATTACAAACATGCTGACCTTTTAGAAAGTTTATCAACCCTTTTTGTTATTTAGGCTACTGGAACTATTGGCAGGAAATGTCACTCATGCATTGAATATGTGCAATGAATTATCCATTTACAATTGTCTGGATGACTCAGCATTTTTATTTCCACTGTTGTCGAGATTAAACAAATAAATCTCAGTATAAGCACATTAATTTTCATGGATTTTTCAGTAAACAAATTAAAGTGTTGAATGCATTAAATGCAATTGCATAGGCCTAGCAAATGGTTTACTTTGTTATTTCCATGGTCTTTTAAATAATGAAAGACATTGCTTAAAAGCATTTCCCTCACAAATTGGATTTATAATCTAGCCAAATCATAACAATGGACATTATTCACACTTTTTTTTTTCTAAGGTCAAAATGATGCAAAACATGACTGAACAACTTGCTACCCACTTTATACTGTAGTCACACTGACAAATCACAGGCACTACAACTAGGTTAAATATTTGTACACTTCACACAACAGGGTTCCAACATCTCTGGCGTTGTTGGGCCAAGAAGTAAAAGCATGATTTGTTAACACTACGCCCCGTGCCCCTCAGTATACTGCAGACAGAAAGCGTTGCTATAGTTATACCGGCAACAATGCTTCAGCTGGTAATCTATTTTTACCAGCCATCGATCCAAGTGGTCTGGTACTGTCTCGGCTTCACAATCAGACTTTTTCTAAACACACACACACACGTGCTTGTGCACACACATGTTCACACACACAGGCACATGCACACACACACAAGCACACGCACACGCACACACACACGCACACGCACACGCACACGCACACACACAGATGGGTAATGGTAAGGCAGCAGGACATTTTCACACACGTCAAGACTTATTCACATCTGATTGGTATTAGAGAACTATTAAATACATATCAGCACATTTCTGCTAACAGTTACAGTATGGCATTTCTTTCCTGCTAGTCTTTCAGCTCCGTCTAATTGGTTACATGTCACATGGTCTGAAAAGTACAGTTTTGTCTGAGCTATGGAGGTAGTGTTTACACATCGGTGTGTGCACTGTGTGTGTATGTGTGTGTGTGTGTGTGTGTGTGTTTACAGTATGTGCGCAACTGCACGCGTGAGAATTTGACAAATATGAAGTATCAGCTGCTGCGATTCTGATCACACGTGGAAACATCATTTTTGATGTTGTTTACATATTCAATGCAATCCATAAGACAGGCTCAATAAGCCCTGTAAACACATGGGTGCCAGCATTTATTGTGTGTGGTTGCACCCTGATGTGTCAACATCCATCACCAGCCATCCTGGAATGATGTGAAACCTGTGACTCTGCATCTAACAAATGCTGACACTTGGTTGGCTCCGTGATAGTTTGTTCCTAGATCTCTCTGGCCAATGCCATTTAATCCCTGTCTGTGTTATTACACCTTAACATCTTTTCTCATTTATAATTATGACACATCTATTCTAAATAGTGTATGTTTGCTTAGACAAAGGCCTACACACACTGCCGTAGCCAAAGAAGGACTACACAAGATGTTGATGTGTGGGAGGCACAGGCACTATATGTTCAGGTTATAGTCAGGACCACTATAGTCAAAATAAGTATTTTCTTTGCATCAAGTTATTTATATTTGGAGGTATGGCTCTGTTCTGGGAGCTCCCTGCCCTTCAATGCACACACAAGAGCAGCAAAAAGTCCCCCCCCCCCCCCCCCCCCCATAAGGTACAGAACAGAGCAAGCCTGAATGACAACACCGTGACAATAGGTGATCAAACACAGCAGTAAAGGAGGAGGTGGGGCGGTGGTGAGATGCAAATAAAGCATGCAGTGGAAGAGCTAAGAATGGGTGTAGGCTAAAACCGCTTAAATAAGCGCCCTGACTTGATTGGCCAATCCTACCGCTTTGCCGTGATCAGCTGGGCAGTGAGCTGGTTGTGATCAGATGGCAATTGAGATTACGCGTGGCCAGGCGGGACTTCGTGGCCTGCCTGAGCTACTATCACTGTGCTGGATGTTTAGTCAGCTGTTGCAAGCTAATTGTAAGATAATTCACTGCATCTCAAATTCACCAAATAGCTCCTTCACATTTCACTACCTCTGTGCGTGCTGAAGAAACAATCTGGTGCATTTGCACAGTCCTGGCTTTGTAAAAAGGAACACAAACACTGCAACACACACAACACACACACAACAATGTGTTTCAATGTGTGTGGGGGCGGAGCTTCTGAGGGAGTTTGTTTTGATGTGAGCCGGAAGTTAGCCAGCGCTGTGGAGACCGACTAAACCCTGTCTATAAACGAGTGAAGCTGACGCAGGGGTTGAATGACTCAGCAGCCGGCTCTCACGGCGACCCCCTCGGCATCTGGCCCGGTGTCTTACACGGCCTCCCGCTCTGGCCTCCTGGAAGGCAGGCTGATGTCTGCTGTCGTCTACGCTGTCACGTCTCGGTCTCCACCCAGCCCCCTTAGTCTCATTCTCTTTCCTTATTCTCCCTGTCACTGTGCCTGACTTCTCCCTCCTCCTCCCTGCCTTTCATTCTCCCTCCATTCATCTTTCTCTCCAGGTGTGTTCCCACCCCTCTCAAACCCTCCCTCCCTCCTGGTACCTCTCCAGGACGGTGACGGGTTGCATCAGGTTAGGGCTCAGCGCTGCATAATGTCTGGCTAATTAAATCAAGGGAACCTGCTGTAGATGAATTAGCTCTGTAATCGCTCTGTGGCACCGCCCCTTTGGGGCTCATTGACATATCTGCCAGACTGGCAAATTTAAACCTGAACTATAAGGATTATAATCACACAAATGTACATTAGTGTGTTTTAACTAACGTTGTGATTGATAGTTAAAAACGATTCTCCTTTATATCACCATCATCATCAGCCTTTGTCTTCAAACCTTTCTCCAAAAAGGCATTTGACCTTTCCACTGACGCCAGTGAGATTCTCTGCAGTGATCCCCAAATATAGTATTATTATTTACCAGTTTATTCACAAATTGTCCTCATTCTGTGTGTGTATTTAAATCCAAATGCTCTGCTTAGTCTCTGTGAATGCTTTATTTTTTCCCTTGATCCTTTGTGGTTCTTGAAGCGCTTTGACCTCTGCTTTTTTTAATGGTACATATTATAATAAATACGTTTTTTTTTTTTTTTTTTTTACTGGTTCCTCTATTTGAGTTCAGCAACCTCCCACAGCCTAGAGGTAAAGAAAGTAGACAAACTCTCTAACAACCTAACAACAAAGTTCTAGTCTTGATCACTAACAACAGCAGCCAGAGTAATAAACAAGAGCAAGCCTATTTTACTTTGAAAAGGAGCATCGGTTTTGCTAAGATGATTCAAGGCTCAGAAATGCTCCCAGCTTTAACAAGGAACTATATGAGTGCTAAGGTGTGTCTGTGTGTGTGTGGGGTTGGGGGTGTATAGATGTTTATGTGCACAATCGTGGATAAAATACCACGTTAAGCAGTAATGAGACTCAAAACGTGGATAATTCACTTTAAACTGTTGTTAACCCCTCTCTCTTACTAATATTGCAAGTCGTCCCGCTGACATTTGATATGGTTTTACTCCTCGTTTATGGTAGACGCTGTGAGTTAGCACATTAGCTATTTCATTCTCCATTCACTTCCGCAGCAATCGGCTTTGTAGTGAGCTGTTGTTGAGAAACAATGCAGTAAATGGAAGATGGAAACACTGATTCACTTCACACAATCTGTGAACAATGGATTTTCTTTTGCCGGACGTCGGTGGATTAACTTTCAGATAAGGACGTAACAGGATTTAACAAGGAGGAGGATTTATATAAAGTTACACTTTATATAACCTTACATGTATAGTACATAAGAACACAGAATAACAACAGAAGCTGGGTTTTGTGTGTGTGTGTGTTCGTGCGTGTGTGTGTGCGCGTGCTTGCGCACGTGCGTGCGTGTGTGTGTGCGCGTGCTTGCGTACGTGCGTGCATGTGTGAGAGAGAGATAATGCCCCCAGTTCTGTCTACAACCTGAATCAGTCATGAGGTGAATTATGAGTGCCAGTATGAAGCACAAGACCATTACCAGCACTATGTGGTTCTCCAGGAACCACTTCCCATCCCATCCCACACCACACCACGACGCCACTCGTCACCGCACACTAGTGTTGTAGTACTGGAGACCAGTCTTGAAGGTATCGGTCTCGTCTCGGACTTGGACGCATTTTAACTCGGTCTTGTCTTGGTCTCGGACCAAGAGGTCTTGGTCTCGGACCAAGAGGTCTTGGGATTTTACTTCCAGACCGGTCAAGTCCACAACTGCGGGAATATAATTATTGCTGCCCGGTGCATGTCTAATCATAATTGTTGTGATTAGAAGTAAATCCTCCCTTAAATATCAAATGTTTTACTTTATGTTCTGACACTGGGCAGGCCGGCTGGCCACATCTGTGTTTGTCAGACTGGGCCAAACTAATACTTTCAATATTGAGGGGAAATATGAGCAGCCCCTCCCATCTTGGACTGATCCTTGAAATGCTTTTCACAAAATCGAATAGAATGCAAAGTGGTGTACGAGATATTTTTTTCATTTTAGTTTCTTATCCAAATAAATGTGTGCAGGGCAGGCAAATAGATTCGTGTGGAATTTTTTTTGAAAAGACGAGCACTCCAAGCTTGCCTGTCAAATGTAAAAGACAGAACACACAGGCCTATGGTGCATCCCAAGCCAAGTGACAGTCAGCAGCCTGGAGGCGCAGTACGGGCTATAGCCTACAAGAGATATCAGGTACAAGCAGCAACATTTATACGTTTAGATAAATTAGGCATAAATCAAACATCCAAACGACAGATACTGTTTTCATTTTTCTAAAGTTTACCCTGTTGGCTAGAGTTGGTAGGCTAATGGCCTAGTTAATAGGATTAGGTTGTTAACATTGGCAATAAACTATTTTTATTGGTGCTGAAGGATACCCAAATTGCTTATAATAAGCACTGTCTGGCCTAAGTATTATCCCTAATGTTAGATTTTGCATTCCTGATTCCTGAATTTCTTTTTATAGCAATACAAAATGCCTGAGACAATTATAGCATTATTCTATTATATTATATTCTATTATATTTTGTATTGTCACCTGTTCCTGTATTTGTATTTTCCTAAACATAAATGAAGACATTAATACCATAAGGATACAGAAAAGGCAGACATTGTTGCATAAAAATTAACCTGAATTTAGGAAATTAAGTGTTTTATGGAAACATTAATTAATGGAAGCTGTTATGCAGTGAAATGTGTAATTTAATAGGCTTTGTACAGTATTTCATATTCCCCTAAGGGTCTGATAGATTCACCCCAGCTGGGTTTGAATGTACAGACTATGCTACTGATTGTAGCCTCATTTTATATTTATAAACAACTAAAGGCCAAAAAAAAGAACCAGGCTATCTACGATCCTAAATAAACTACTGCATCATAGTTTATTACAGTGGGTGGTGTGTAGGCTATTTGTATTTGCCAACAAGGTCTTCTCTAGACAGTTCTTGCGCCGGTTGGCTTCAATGTCCCGGGCCGTTTTTCAGTCCCAGTCCTACCCTGCCACTCACCGACCTAGTTTTGCTCCTGTCTGTGAAGTTGGTTATTAAAAGGTCTACTTTCCTAATATTGCATTCAACTGTAGGCCTACCCATAAAGAAACTGCAATGTAATGTCATGCCTCCGTCTAATCCAACAATGTTAAGCGATGAATTGCATACATGCATAATATAGGCAACTGCACGATCAATGCAGTGTGTGCAAGAAGGCTATATATCTTGCAATACGGGACACAAACTGGTCTGGTCTCGGTCTCGACTCAGTCTCGACCTGCCTTGGTCTTGGTCTTGTCTTGGTCTCAGAACACTCGGAGAAGACTTGGTCTCGGCTCACAATGTAGAGGTAGCAATCCCAATTACTGTTAGCTCATTTTCATCAGACACTCCAAAGTCACTTACAGTCAGTACAATTTAAGGAGAAAGTAAGGGATCATGTAACCACACCCAAAATTCACATTGTGAGTAGTCTGTACACGCTCCATTTCACATGACGACTTTCACATGATAAAACAGATCTGCGCTAACTGTGCCATTGTTTTCCTATGGGGATCAGAGCGATGACGCCCAACTGTGCTGTACCACTACCTTTGGCGTCGCACATTGATTGGTTGGTTACTGATTAAAATACATTGATCATTTTAAAGTAAATAAAGCGCTATCATTTCACCGGAAAAATTACGGGAGACATATTTGTGAGTGAACATGCTAACAGCCAATGGATATCGACAGTGTTACTTCCCGAAAGTCAGAGAAAAAGTATCGAGCTTACGAGGGTAAATGCATAAGACGTTCAGCACAGTTACTTATGTGACGTAGTGCTAATGAACGGAAAAGGCTGAGCCAGGCTAGGGATTAGCATCTTGCTCACGAATGCTTACAGAAGGGATAGTGTCATGCCTGACCTTCGCTGCCCTTTTAGAACACCATTGAACAAGGATAAGATGCTGTATGAAGAAGAAATGTATATAGTGGAGCAAGATTTGGTTCTTTCTCAGCTAATCTTTTTTTAACCAGACCTATGACTTGCGATTTCAGCCGTCTCTAAAAACTTGAAACAGACATTTTATTACATTATTATTAATCTACGGGAATTTCACATCTATTTTACAGCATTTTACCTCCTCCTCTCTCCTCCTCAGCCGGTCTCTTCTACCAGGTTAGGGAGCAGCACTGCCATCAGTTAGCCTGTAATACTCTTAGCTGTCCCGTCCCTTGCGTTGCCATATTTCCTCCTTCACAGAGACGACGTCTTAGGTGGAGGAGGTGGAGGGCTGCTGAAGAAGAGGGGTCAGCGTTTCTTAATAAAGAGAGATTATGTTGGACAAGGAAATTCACGTTTTGACTAGAATTATGAGGGTTGGGCAGTCAGATAAGGTCATTTGTCATCAACAGAATGTAATTTAAAACCTAGCATGAAAATGTATAGTTGCCCTCAAGATAAAGTCCCTACGGACTTTACTGCAGTAGAACAAGCAGGATAAGCTAGCTATATGGGTTTGACTCCTGGAAAGGTCTTTGGTTCTATGTATGTCATGCCACAACTACATGTAGAGACATACTCATCCTTCATCAATGCACCTAACCCTACAACACCTCCCCTCAAAACGTATAGCTGCACACTGTCACTTTGGATGAAAGCATCTAAATTACTAGATAGAATGAGATAGGACATATACTGGCAAACAGAAAGCTGATGGGTCCTTGTGAGATTCAGAAAACTCTAAATCATTATAATTGAAGCTAATAGCACTCACTATAGTGAATAGGTCTAAGGTCTTGCTGATTATAGATTCATTATAGCTCCATTTTAAATGGACAATGGACAGAGTTGTGTGAACTTAGAGTGAACTCTCCTGTGTGTGTATGAAATTATTCTTTGTTCAGTTACAAATGTTACAAACCTTACAGGTTTCTAATTGTATCATATATTCACTACCCCTTTCTCTACATTAATGTAGCCGGTGAGATGGACGGGTTATGTGGGGTTCCGGTGGCACACAATCAAGAAGCGTCATGCCCAAATTGCCAAGTAGCTTGACATGTCACCGCGTATAGCTAATTCCCTTTACTGTATGTGCATGTGAAGTTAGCAACCCTAGCATTTATGTTCTTGTTCTCGTGTTATATGTTATTACCTATTGTCATTCGACTCATATTTAGTGTAGGTGGATCTGGCAGAGACCTTAGTGGCGTCTGCCTTGCCAGCTGGATATACTTTATTTTATTTTATTCAACCATAGAAAGCAGAGATGCAGAGTTAAAGAACAGGCCATTTTAAAAAGTCTGTTTGAGATAATAGCATGCAGCTTATCGCTATTTTCAGTCTAATCATTCCTGACATCTTATGTATTTGTGTCAATTTTTTCATTTCATAATATTACTTTATTAACCTCAATTAAATAAGATCATTCATTGAAAATGCCAGAATATTGACTCGACGACCTGTAAACGACTTACTTCGATTGACATTATTGTTAAATTCAGTCCAGATAGAGTACTGTATGCCTTAGAAATGAGATGCATTCATAGTGTGAAGCTCTGCTGGTGCTGATAGCGATCTGATATGTTGACATCCATACCAGCCAGCACACTATTAAGCTGTCCCCTGGCATGGTGATGTGACAGATAGGTGGGATGGAGGGAGATGGACCATGAACACTGTGGACACCATGATAAGGAGGCAGGGGATAATGCTGTGGTACACACTAATGCCCACAGACCAGTGTAGGCACACACACTATGCTGCCACATACACATCATGTGTGCTTGCTCTCTCTTACCCCACACACCCCCGCCACACACACACACACACACACACACACACACACACGCACACACTGTACATTCTGGGACAATTCATTCTACAAGTCACATATTAATATACACGTTATGATAAGAATACTGGGTAATGTTTTAGTGCCATTATCACGGTTCACTGTATAGAGATTAGTTCTGTGCCCTTGGGCATGCCAGGGTGAAATAGATTTTACCAACATCACAAACCGTATTACAAGAAGCTCTTAAATTCACAGCAGGCGCTCCAGAACATTACTGGACATCTAATTCTGTGTTGGAAATTAGTTTTAGGAAATTAACATTATCTATATAGAATATCTCAGTGTAGTTCGTGTCATGCTGAAACCCCCCTGAAACCCCCCTTGCTCTACACTTTGTACTCCGTAATTCAACTCTTGTGTCTAAACTTGGATGTGTGTTTGTTTGCTAGCTTGCGTTTTGTTGCTCTCTCTAGGAGAGCAAACATTTGTGTTGGATATTGTAGGCAGTAGAGAGCGCCCCTGGGCCAAACTCATGTCTCAGTTAGCCAGAATCATAAAAATACAACACCCATTTAATATGATGTCCTGCTTTGTGTGGTGGTGCGTGCAGATAGCAATGCTTGTACATTGTGTGTGTGTGTTTGTGCTTTCTTGCTTTTGCTACATATGCGCGTGCTTCTTTGTGTTTGTGCACTTTTGTAAGTAAACAGCCAACATTTATTTTTGTCTCTGTGCATGCTTGTGTGTGCCCATGTTTCAGTGTGTATGTGTGTGAGCACGAATGTGTTTGAGTGCGCAAGTGTGTGTGTGTGTGTGTGTGTGTGTGTGTGTGTGTGTGTGCGCGCGATGTGTGCTGTGCCTTAAGTAGTGAGCCTATGGGCCATTAGGCCGGAGCCTGGGGTTGACAGTGGCTAATGAGGTTCTGTGTCACATCAAAACACAGGAGACCAGCCTCAGACCGCTCTGAGCGCTAGCCTCAAATATTAGCCGTTAGCTATGGCTCAAGTGTGTTTTCTGCCTGCCTGGGTTTCTTCCTGCATGCGTGAGTATGCGCATGTTATACTTTTGTGTGTTGGTACGTACATTTCAGTGATTAGTGCCAAGCATTACCCTTTAGCATCAAACAGTCTGGCACGACCAGACTTTAACACAATGGATTTTAATGATAGACATCAAATGTGATGCTAATGTAGAAGCCAAGGCTAATTAGCAAGATAATTGGGGTCACACCTGCCTATAACCTGCCTGTTTCCGACAGGCACCCAAATGATGTGTTTTCTAATAAAGATTATTTAAATAAAGAAAGAAAGAGGTAAAGTATCTTCTTTAGTTATATGTGTTTATGCATCAACTGATTTTTCATACAGAATAGACCTTATTCACAATGAAACAGCTTCTTGGGCTGAAGATGGGTGTAGTTGTATAAATGGCTATACGAATCAATCAAAACAGGTGTCAAGGAGGAGTAATAACAATGCTGTAGGAGAGAGCATACTGCGTGTGTGTTCATCAATTTTTCCCAAATAAAATAAATAAATAAACTAAACTAATATATTTGTATATTCTTAGCCAAGCCAAAGCCAAGAAACTGACAATGCATTTGTCTACTGGAAGATAAAATATCGTATATTTTATTATTAGTAATTAGTTTTTTGTTTTTGGTTATTACTAGTCATATAGTTTCAAACTAAAATGGACAGGCAGGATAACACACCTCTCCACCACTGTCTTAGCTATTGCCTGGTTACTGTACTTGAAAGGCAGTTGCAAGGAGTTTTGACTGTGATGTGCTCATGTGACATACAGTAGCCTATGAGCAAGCTGATGCCTGCCTGGGGACCAGTAAAGGTCACCTCCTTGCTGGTCCATGTTGTTAATCACACCTACAGTATGTGGTGCCCACAGCTTACTGTACTACTGGAACTGGAAGGTTTTATTAGCACATATTCACCGGGACAGGAAACTAGCTTATCACGTCATATCATGTCATCATTTACAAGCTAGCATGTTTTACAGCCATTAGCGTTTTGAGATGGCTTTAGAGTAATTCCACACATTGCACATATTGTGTCTTTATTACCAACAAGCAGTTTAGATTATTTGACAACATTTCTCTTTATTCATCTCTGTGGGGAAATTCACTTGTTACAGCAGCAGGAACAAAGGAAATGAGAAATGGCACACTGGTGCAAATGTCAAAACAGCAAAGACCAAATAAATAAATAAGATAAAGATGTACTTCCCAGTAAAACCCAGAATTTGATAACTAAGATACATTGTGTACATAATATGGATATAAAGCTTATTCAGAATGTTCTATGGCGATAAGAAGCTTGTGATATTAGTTTTTCCACATAATAGAATATTTTATGTTGTCTGGCATTCTTTTGAGTGAATTGTGAACACATGAACTTCAAAACAATATGTTAATTTAAAAGCAACATACTATAGTTCACAGAACTATAGAATGTGATAATTGTACATCTATTGAAGCAGTAGTCAAATGTGATACAAAGGTGCAGTAGACTTGTTTCATATTGTATCTGTAATGACAGGTGTTAACAGGCAAGGCAATTATATCCTATTCATTTTACAAGAGGTCTTCCTGAAAGGTTAACAGTGTAAAAACAGACATTGTTCTATTACATTCCCACAGAGTCCTGCAATACAACATGTGTATAATGCTGCTGCTGCTAAAAATACAATGACAAATATGTCATTTTAGACTTCTGTCCCAACTTCATAAGGGAATGTTACGGAATCCAAAAGTTTAGCAAATGTGTGTAATATTATACCGTGCAAATGATATAATAACACGTTAGAACATCTTACTCTTCCCAGCAACTGCATATTCTATTTCATCTCCCAGTGAAATACAAATTAGTTAATCTAAAGCCCCCCCCCTCCTCGGGTGTCTATATATAGACACTGTATCACTGTCCCTTACTATTACATTTACCCTGGTCAAGATTTGGCGCAGACCTTCCCGTGAGGAATGCCTTCACTGGCTGTCCATCGGAAATCCATGAGCGGTGTCTTTCAGCACTCACCTCTTCTGTATCCAAGCACACATGATCAATGCCTCTCCTCTCTGTGCTTGCAGACTATTTGGTTGCCATGACGCGCGAGGAGGAGGAGGGCCCTGGTGTAGCAGCCACAACAACAACAACGACGACGACAACAACAACAACAACAACAACAACACCAACAGCCGCGGTTACAGTCGCCGAGGTGACACCGCGACGGAGCACCAAAGACTATGGCACCAGTTGCTCCCACAGCCAGAGCCCTCCTCCCATGGAACAAGAGGTGGCAGAGGAATTGGAGGAGGTGGAAGAGGAGGAGGAGGAGGAGGAGGAGATAGTTATCCAGGAGGAGAGGACAGAGACGGGGGAGAAGCAGTGTGAGGGGGGTGGTGATGATGACGATGATGATGAAGATGGTGGTGGTGATGGGAGCAGTGACACCAGCGTGCTAGTGGTGCCTTACCCTGAGCTGGTCCCTGTTGTCTTCTTCTGCCTCAAGCAGACCACGTTCCCACGCAGCTGGTGCATTCGGATGGTGTCCACGCCATATCCTTTTCTGTGTGTGTGCGTGTGTGTGTGCGTGTGAGGTGGGAGGGCAAACCCCCCCCCCCCGACGTCCGAGTGATGTCGTTGATTGATACATGTTGTCGTGCCGATTCAACCTTCAGCAGCTCTTGTCGTTTCGTAATGGAATGCTGGGAAACACAGATTTACAGGCTATCTCTATGCTAACACAGCTACTCACTGTTTGACCCAATCACCTCCTCTGTAAGAACATCTTGTAGGCTTCAGACGTGACATGTGTTAGCGTGGTTTTCCTCGAGGCCCTGCAGTAGGCCTACAGCATGTCTACTGTTTACCAGTAAGGACGTATCTCTCGTCTAGTTTTTTATTGGTATCCTCATTTAAAGTGAACAGTTTATTGTTTATCAGCTGCGACAGATGGGAAAGTCATTATTTCTGTTTGCAGTGAAATCATTTGTGATTGCAGAATATTGTGCATAATAACGCATGCTGGACCAGCGTGTAGCAAACCAAATCATGCCCACATTACCTTCGTTGCACTGGCAGTCATCATGTTTCTGTAACTGTGTGGTGGACTATGATTGTGAACTAGCTTGCCTCTGTGTGTGACCGAGATAAGGTTTATCAGTTTACTTCAGGGATGAAGTAAGATGGAATGGAATATATATATATATATATATGTATATATATATATATATATATACACTGTTGTATATGCTTTATATATAATTCTCTGTAGGAGGATGAGTGTGTGAGAGAGAGAATAAGTAGATAGTGGCAGGCAGAGAGACAGAATGTATCTTTTGATATTTTGGCAGCCTGGCTTTCTATTAAGTTATATGGTCAGTCATTCTTGCTAACTTGGAGCTGAAATCATAACAGTATCGCTCCGCGGTCCTCCGCGGTGTCGTCTCATGCGTTGAAATGCGCTGTGAAGCCTAGCGCAGCGGCTTTGTTGATACGAGCAATGTTCGCCACTTTGTTTATGTTGCTATTTAGAGAGCCACGGTTGTGTAGAAGCATCATATAGTTTTTTAAACATGCACATGGAGCGGTAGCGAAATGCATGGATAAATGTGTCGAAATTGACTATAGATAGCTGACTTTACCTTTAAAAGTTCACTCTGCTTCAGGCTTGATGTAATTGACCTGCAGAATCGGATGCTTCTTGTCCCTAGTGTTTACTATGGAGGAAGGACAATCTGCAGTATCTTGTCCCCTTTTCATCGTCTGCATAGTCTTTGTGCATCTGCTGTCTTCCACAGCTGAATATGATCATAATCACATTATGATGTGTCTATTTAAAATGTCCAAACTGATTCACATGCGTTGCTAACTTAGTTTTAAATACTGTATGTTCATTCTCAGAGGCAGGCGTTGTGTAGAGCGTTGTTATGGGACCCGGAGTTCACTGAAACATTGAAACACTGATATGTATGGTCGGGGGTGGCGGTGTGAGGTTGAAGTGACACTGAAATAAGAACACAACAGAGCTAATGAAGAGTGCCTGCATGGTAAGCATGGTCACAGTCATACTTGAATCCCCAAGTGGATACATTTAGTTTCCGAATGGACGCAGAGACAGAGAGACAGGTGAATGTGTTCGGACAAGAAAGGAGACCAACTCTAAATGTGTGCACTATGAAGGTGTTCTCTTTTTGCCGCTCCAGCTACTTCTACGTCCTGATTCCTGCTGCTCCTTTCTGCTGCCGCACACACACACACACGACCAACCAGCTGTCACATGCTAAATAGTAAATCAGCTGTAGTTCCCGTTGTGTTGAATCATATTGCAGAGAGAGGGAGAGAGAGAGAGAGAGAGAGAGAGAGAGAGAGAGAGAGAGAGGGAGAGAGAGAGCAGTGTTTAAAGGGAAAGCCTCTGGTCATTCTTGCATCAGGCAGATGAAATGACTGATTCCACACACTTGTCAGGCGTGTTTTCACCAACAACTGTCACATCAATTCCTCATCATTTAGTGTGGCCTGCCTTTTTGTTTCTTCTTTGTTTATTTTGTATTGCTAATTTGTTTGCGTGCAACTGTTCATGCCTGCCTGCACAGACTCCTGCACAAACAGACAGACAGACAGACACACGCATCCACACGCACACACACGCATGCACACGCACGCACACACACACACATTTTCTTTTCTTCCTTTCCATCCTTTAGACATCTGTTTTCTCGTTTTGTCTGGGTAGCAAATGCTCCCCATCTACTACTTGCTCCTCCCCTTAATTTCCACCTCTCATCCTCTCTCCTCATCTCCCCTGTCTATGAATCACCCAAGGGCCAAATGGAAGCACAAGGGGGGTGCTGGGGCATGCAGTCTTTTCTTCCATGAGGATCCTTGTGTCCCCTGCTGTGAGGGGAACACTGACATTTGGAAGCAGCTCAGTTTGAAGGAAGACAAGCGCGCATGGCTGTAATAGGCCACTACAGGCAGGACGCTACACAGAGAGATTGAAAAGGGTAATGTGTTGACTTTCAGGATATAAGCAACCGTAAGAAACTTCAATGTGTGCTGCATTACTGTAGATATGCCTTAAAGGTCAGATTCTGTTGTTGGCATGTACCAGTTGGTGCCAATAGTGACGCTGTGCTCTATGTCTAATGGTCACTTGCCTGACTCTTTAGAGTCAGGCACACTGCCACACACACTGGCTATGCAATGCTTTTCTTCTCAGCTGTTGTGACTTGCAGGTTGCTATTTCTATTTAGAAGGATCTTACTAGAACATGAGCATTGCTTTTGTATCAGAGGAATAGCAAGTCATTCTGGATAAAAGATGTTGATATTTGAACTTGATCAAAACACAAACACCTCTTCCTTCAATGCCATAAGATGTCCCCTTAGAAGCTCAGCCCCACACATTGGAAATGCATTGCGAAGGCTAATAATACTAATAATGCTAATAATAATAATAATAATGACAGAAGGAAACAATATGACACACACATTGTGTCACATGCACTAACATGATGTAATTCCCTGCTCAGGATGCAATTACTGCGTTATATCTACATAAAAAATCTACTTACATTTTAAATTTAACTTGGGCAATTAAGTCATATTTCTCACCAGGTTGTCCATGTTTCCTGCAAAGTGGGCAGATCCACATCATCAGCATCCACCATTACATAATTATGTAGCCCGTAAGTGCATTCTTCATTACAGCCATACTTTGGGTAGTGTGCATTGCTGTGCTTTGATGACTTTTGCTTATGTTCCACCACATGTGGTTAATCTCTGCTTTTGTGCAGAACTAGGGAAAATCCTTCATTTCTGTCGTTAAATATAAAGAGTGTGTGTCTCACATTTGCAAATCACAATATCAAACAAATGAAAATGTGTCAGATTTGCAGTGATTTACAGTTGCAAGTTTGTGCAGAATTCACAGGGATTGGTTGAATTTGCGTTAATTGTTGCGATCGCACCGTCGCAAAATCCTGGAGGGACTGGTAAGAAAGCATACCGCTTTAGGAGGTATGTGGCGAATTTGACAAAAAATGTATTAGTTTATAAACTTTATAGGTAATCTGCTGTACTGTATGTTGTGGTTTGGATGATGTTTAGGCATTGTTTTTTATTATCAACAGTTTTTTTATGGTGTTCTTTTTACTTTTTGCTTCTTTGTGTGTTTTCCCCCCATTTTCTACATTGCCTATCTATTGTAAGTGGATGGTCTAAAGTGCAAGGCGCAAACTGCATTGATCTTTTTATAAATCCACGTTGTGTACCCGCCAGACGCTATATCTTGATCGTGCACAATTGACTTTAGACAAGGTTTTTATTGGTCAATCACTTTCAGCTGCCTCAATACAGCATTGTGCCAACAATGTGCAAGACCACACCTCATGTTAAGACCGACACACCCACAGGCACTCAAATGGGCGCAAGTACATTTGCTCTTTAGCCTAAACAATGCTGGACAGGGAAAGTAGACACATGGTGCTTTGCGCCAAGTGTAATAGTGCCCGATTTGTTCATAATCAATCCTTATAGCGTCCTTACTGGCTCTTCTTTCCTGGGACCGGGTTTGTGTTAAAAACAGTGAGACATTCTTGTACACTGTGGGTGTTTGAAAGATCCCCTAGCCACATTAAGACCTGATAACTACAGGTTGCACACGGAGAAATGCACTTCCTGTCAAATTCTCATGGCACACTAGCATAATTGTTCTCCCTGACCAGATTTTCTAGCACGACGCCAGGAGTGCCCGAGTCTGCCCAATTGGCTGCAATACAAACATTGTCTCATTAAATTCAAACAGGGTTGCAAACCAGGACATTGTGTGTTTGAGAGCATTTCTGAACAGCAGGACTGAGCTGCTGTTTTGATCAATAGATGCTGGTCTAGTAAAATAGAGATAGATATATAGATTTGCCTGATTTGCATTGCAATTACACACAGAATGAGTTCACCTTAAACTTGCAAATTATACTGGATTCACCTGTCCCTGCAAAAGGAGATTTCATCTGCGTGCAATTGTACGTTTGGGATGTTGAAAGGATAGTGCAGGAATACATAAAAATATGGGCCAATGCCAATACATTACTTTCCCTTCCTTGTGTGAGAAGGGCTTCTCTCCACATAGGAACAGTTTGATTGTGTTGCTCTCTGTGTGCTTTCCCAAAAGTCACACTGAAGGCAGCAGAGCGCAGCCCTCGGACTGTCACCGCTGTGCTGAGCGGCTCTCAGGTACATAGGCGGTCATGCGCCAGATTAAATGGAATATTCAAAACGACGCGGGGACGCGTTCTGCCTCAGAGAACCGAGATGACATCAAGCTGACGTGTGGATTGGACAGAAGCAGAGGGGCAGAGAGGGGTGTCTGTCAGAGGTTTCAGCGAAGAAACAGGAACAGAATGGAAGAATGAGGAGAGAGCCTGTGTATGGAGTGAATGCTTGATGGGGAGGGAGGTCAGATTAATAGCTTTCAATTCAATCTCCTGTGGACCAACACATGTGGCCCCTTAACACCTATGGCCATTATTACACACATGGACGCACTCTCTGTCTCTCTCTCTCTCACACTCACACACATTGACTATATGCCATGCCTTCATTGGGGTCCATTCCTTGATACACTTAAACATTCAGTTTAGTGTATACATCGAAGGGCTTTACATATATGAAGAACATTACATTACTTTTCCATCTCGCCTACTGTATGTTTATAAACAGCTGCCTCTGGACATGATACAATAATGTATAATACAATAATATATGTATATATATACATATATTCTATATACATTAATTTGCTACTGATTATCTATGATTTACAGTTGTCCTATTAAACTGCTCAGTTGACACTATGTCTGGAAATGGATTGGTCAGGTGATTAGTAGCAACTTAATGGTGCCTGCAATAGGCAACTGGGGCCTGTCCTCAGCAATGAAAAGTTATTAGCCTCAAATGTAACATAGCATTAACTAGGTCGCGATGTCCACCCTTTCAATGAATAGGTGAGGAAAGGCTAAAGCAATTGTACACAAAGCATTGGATAATGACTATTGTATACGGCTCTAAGGCATTGGCTTCTGTTGTGAAAATAATTCCATAGATACTGTATGTACGTATACTGCGCATCATAGAGAGCTCAAATATTGTGATTGAATGAATCATGCTGTATATTTTAGTTATCTTTGTAACTATGCTTAAAAGTACAGTGATATGTTCTGTCCCATTAGTAATGAAATAATAGCATGAGCACATATACTGTATGCATATTTCTGGAGTTATATGCATTTATAAATAGAGGAGACATTTCAAAATTTCTGACATTCATAATAAAACCCACAAATATTTTGTTATGTTCACTCACAATGGCTTATTCCTTGACACATATGCTCATCAGATGTCTTATAGTGTAAAAGGGTTTAGATGCATAATTCCAATAAAGTATTCAATTACATCAATAACATTATGTCAGGCGAAAATGAGACAGTTATATTTACTAAAGAGCAGTGTCATCCACATGGAATATTTAAGATGAATTTAAATCTCACAAGTGCTTCCTACAGTGCACCAACATTACATATGTGACACGTACATGCTTCATTTGACACCAATTCATGTATGAGCATGCTTTAATTAGCTGGGAGCTAGGGATGAAGAGTTAAGAACATAATCATACAGGGCAGAGAAGGGGATTTAGCCATGTAAAAACGCTGACATTAATATTTTGTAATGATACATAGTACACACATACTGTACTTTACGTACCAGTATTTGTAACTGTGGCTGTTTTTATACCTTTCTTCACATTTGTATTATTGTTGTCAGTTATTACCCGGTTTACTTACAGTAATTCACCACGTTTGGAATGGGCAACTCAGACTTGATATTGACCCACTAGTCCATAAGGGGCAGTGTTGACAGCCAGTGCTTCTCAATTGTTCCCTCTCTTTCTGTCTCTTTAGTTGTCTCTCTCTCTCCCCTCTCAACCCTGTTGGATTTGCTAATGTGACTGTTAATCACTATGCTAATGTAACTGTACTCGCCTGTCAAACCAGCACAAAGGTGGAATTAGGTTTCTCTCTGTCTCTCTCTCTCTCTCTCTCTCTCTCTCTCTCTCTCTCTCACTAACTGTATCTCTCTCCCTCTCTCTCACTAACTGTATCTCTCTCCCTCTCTCTTTCCTTATATTTGGATGTATGACTGTCCTATTCCTTATTTATAAGAGGTGTTGCAGATTCCATACAATGGTCTCACCTTGAATCATATGAGGTTCAATCATGGGACTGCTTGAGTAGAAAACACACGCAAACACACTGTCAAGGCTCATTTTCGCCATACACTTTTAATTACACATTTATTCATTCACATTCCCTATTTCCCATATTCCACAATGTTCAGGAGAGATTTCTAGCTATTTTCCTGTCCTAGCCTGGTGTAACCATACCTAAAATTCACTTTGTGAATAAGGTTTGGCAAAGTTGGGAAGTGTTATCACCTACTGGGATTAGACCTCTGCTTAATTTTGAAACAATTGATTGTTTTGATTACCTAATCTATCTCTACCACAATTTGGAAACACATCTCCCTAACCCACCATGAGTGGTCCGCCAGCAGGGTGGCTGTGAGAACGTTAAAGAGAACAGGGTTTCCAGACTATAACCTCAGCTGAGAGCAATAGTCGGGCAGAGCCAGGCTGGTCAAGATCATCTATCGATAAAAAAGTTTCAGTTTTCCTTCTGACAGGCCCTCCGTCTTTGGCATCCATTGATTATCCATTGAATATATATATATATATATATATATATATAAGACCCCCTGCAGGGGCTACACACACTGTATTGTGGATAAACGCTAACTGTTAATGAGGGCGTCTTCATTTTAAATGGGGGACATCAGTGTTGTTTTCCTGCAACACAGGATGTTTTCTCTCCCTCCCCCCTCAATCGGCCCTCTTCCCTGCTCTCCCCATGGAATACTTGGGAACCGTATACGGTGGCATAGCTTAGTGATGCAAATAGGAACCAGGCAACTTGCTGTGCGTGTGTTTGTGTGTTATGAGTGAGTTACTGTGTGTGTGGTTGTGTGCTTGTGGGTATGCATATGCTGTACATGTGTAGCTTCTTTTTTTTTTTTTGGGGGGTGGGGGGTCATTTGGGGGGTCACTCTATATATATTTATATAGTATTGTAGGCCTAATTGTTTTGCTACTCTCTTTCTTTATATCTCTCTCTCCTCTCTTCCTCCCCCCCCTCTCTCTCTCTCTCTCTCTCTCTCTCTCTCTCTCCCTCTCTCAGTGTGTACCAAACATTGTGCACGTCTGTGTACGTGTGTGCGATTATTGCGTTCTTCTAACAGGTCATCTTAAATGTCTGCACTCAGAGTGAGAGAGATTCATCATAATGAGCACAATGTTATTCCTGGCTAAGACTATCACATTTGAGTAATGATGTTCTTTTGGCCGTGGCTAATGCCAGCTGACAGAGGAACAAGAACAGCCAAACAAAATGGCACCCAAATTCTGCGGGCTCTCAACACAGGCTTGGTGGCTCTAAATGACTAATGGCTGACCTGGGTCCTGCCATGGCTACTCATACTGAGACATGGAGACAACATGTCACACGGTCTGGACCACCAGAATGACCTTGCAGAATGACCTTGCAAAGCCAAACTGAAAAGAAGATATGCCGTAACAAGTAAAAGTACACTGAAACTTTACGACAATTCAGTTTCAGTGTCCTGGAAAGTTTGAAAATGTTCTGGTCAAATTTGATCTGTGTTTATTATTGAGCTTAAAAGCAATTCATAGGCAGGCTATACAAAGAATGACACCGTCAAGGTGTGAATGAGTGCTATTGTCGGCTCTATAGCAGGTGTGTCTTAGAAATCACAGCGTCTGCGGCATTACAGTTAGATTAGGCTAGCATATGTGAGGCAGTCGGCGGCTTTGGGTGCACTGTAGGTATAATTACTGTAACACAATGTCAGAAATGGACTGACAAGATTATTTAACTATGTCATGCAACCATAGCCTTCACATTAGTATATATAAAACAACCATGTTCTCCACATGCCATACATGCCCCAAGGCGGTTAGCATCGGCCTTATATCAACGAGCACTGAGGCAAATGAGCACAGCATTCTAGTTATGAATTTAAGCTACTGCAGGTTAACTGTTAAATGAACAATATATGAATGTAATATCATTATTGTAAGCTACTACAATCTTACGATCTCACTCTCGCTGACTGTTGACATTGCTCTCAACCGTCGCGGACAACAACTGAATGTTTGTGTGTGCGCACTGCTGCAGACACACAAACACAATATCACCCTAGTGTTTTTGTAGGGCTATGTTATTAAAAGCTACGTATCTGGTATTTGCGATAATACGTAAGTGCAAGTAACATAAATGGCATTTAAGCAATTTTTGCTAAAACGCAAGCATTACATTTTTGTTGAGACATCGACTTCCAAACAGTTACCTGTTGCGCTGTATTTATCGACGGGACTTTGCATTCGACAGCAGAGGAGCTTTCGGCCTTGCCAAATAAGTCCTGCCTGGTTTCATAACATTCCTTACAAGGTTTGCGTGTCTGGCCGCTCCAGATCTCTCTCGCTCACTTGTTACTGTTTGTTGACATGGCGCAGGTGGCACACTTTATGGTGATTGCTGTTCACCAATTACCGGAAAATGGAAATGCTGACACATTGCGATGTTACGCGACGCATTTCCAATCAGACACTATATATGCACCACAGTCAAGGACTAAATGGCTTAGAGCGGATTCTGCAATGTTTTTGTTTGGTACGCCAAGGTACTAATTGAGCATGCCGCTAAGGACACTTAAGTCTTGCTGTCGGCGAAATTGCTTTCCACAAAATCACACTAAGTCATTGAAAGTAAAAAGACGACAAGAGCGTTACATACCCATAGACAGATATTTATTTTATTGTTCAATACATTTAACACATCAATTTTAGTTCATTCGCGCCAAGGTTTGCTCCCCCACTCATGTCTGTTGGCACACACTTATGCATGTAAGTGTTTCTGTCCTTAGAAAATGGTTTACTTCTATATATAAACATTCAAGGATGCCCGCTCTGAGAAAACCATGGCTGTGTCTCAACAGCAAAGCAAACAAATGGCTACATTAAACTCTCAGAGCCATCATTTATGTTGCTTTTGTCGCAATATTAATTGGTTGATTGAATTAGCAACCACATTTTTAAAGTGAATATGCAATGTTTTAGACCATTCATATTATATATTCGCTGTCAATATTTTTAATGCTGTTGGAAAAACCCATTTAATCTAGGAGATCATTTGGTTTTTGGCAGTAGCCAAAAAAAAACTATTCATTTTGATCGACATTTCCAAGTTAAATCTGAGCCAGAATTCACTTGTCGCAGCACTTAGTTTTAGCATTGCCAATAATCTGGACAAATTAGTTATCTTGATATAATGTTTGAATGTAACGGAGGTCAGTTACATTTGAGTTACATTTGCTGATCCTTGCTGGAGTTAGTGGAAGATAACTTCTGCTAATTACGCTATGGTAACGATAAAGAATATAAGAAGCGAGAGGGATATCATATATAATTAGTAATGTACTATCTACATACTGTAGGCTACTTTATAGATCAAATTCCATTCAAAGTACTGGAGAAAGTTTTATCCTTGAGTCTCCTAACTCGTAAATAATACCCTAAGATACCCCACACAGCTGCTCTGTTCAATCTACAGTACAGTAGATAGCAGAGAAGCGAACCCACAGGTATTGACCTTTTATTCTACCACATTGCACACTGTGCACCGCTTCACTGAACTTCAGGGGTCAGAACCCAAGGAAGCTGTGACCCGGCACCAATGGGTCAAAAAGAAAACCAATTCACTTTCCCCTTGATCTCTTAGTTATATATACAATACAAACATAGTGTGTGACTTATCCAATCACTACTCTGTCACACAGGTAGGTGTGACAGGTATGGTTGAGAAAAACAGCTGAATGTACTGTACCTATTGTATGCTTAAATGATTCCGTTTGAGTAGTTGTAGGTGAAGACTCAGTGCTGCATCATTCATGACATCATTTACATTAATTACACGTAGTTTATACACAAACAATGCATTTATTCATGTATTGTAAATTTGTGATATGTAAATATTATTGTTTAGTTTACCTTTGTCTTTTGGAGAAACTGAGTAATAGTCCAATATTGTCAATATATTATAGTGTTGATGGCGAAAGGTATTTATAAGGGATATATCTATTGAAGCAAATGTTTGGTGTCTTCCTGGACATTCGGTGCTTTCACGCTAGAGGAACATTTAGTTGGCGGTAGTTTTGTGTGTCTACTCTGCATATATTGAAGACCATTTCATTTTTTATAAGACGGTTTCAGGGCCTGTTTTAGCTCCTACATACTGTATGGGTAGGTACTCTCCCAGAACAATTGGATCCATGCATGAATTAAGTGTACATTGGTACAGTATATGATTGGTCGAACGCTATGAATGAAGCACCGGCATCCACCATGTATTTGAAAAACGTTTTCATTAATTGAAAGAAAGAATAAAGCATTACATTAAAATGTTCATTAGCTAAAGTAATTACCTTGTGTCTTTGAGGGTGACCTGATAGATGGCAACCCTTCTGATGATCACTGTGGAATGTTCATTCATTGTTGCCCCAAACTCATGCAAGACAATTTGATTATTTGACTGTAAAGCATTTTTCATGCAAAGCTTGTCTTATGTTGTCATCTAGGGGTTAGCCTACTGGTGATATTGCTATTTTAGATTACCAGAAAAACGAATTGTAGCCTACAATACAACGTGACAATGTCAAGTTAGCTAGCTGACATACATTAATTTACCCAGGTCACTTCATGGCAACAGTTGCCCTCGCTGATAAATGTGGCAGCAGCAAAAACTGTCTAAAGAGTTTCTAGAAATGTGGTCCCCAAGCGCATGTACTGTATCACGCCTAATACAGTGCCTTTGGGAACGCACGTTAATAAACAAATGAATGGATTACACCTTTGCTGTGAAGATTGAAATTGTTCACACATTTGAAAAACATGTTTTTAAAAAGTGGCATGCTATTCAGCAGGAGGATTTATTTTGTGGTGAGATCTAATCATCAGTGAGATTTGTGGTGTGATCTTCATTATTTCACCATTGACAATAATGTCATATGGCCATACCACAGATTAAACTAGGAATATGGAAAAGGTCAGAGAAGCATGTAATAAGATGGGAATAAATGTACAATAATACAAATCACATATTCAGTATAATATCAACAGCTAATGTAAATTGACTATATTGCATTCTATATGGTTGCAACTATCTATTTACATGCATAAATAAATAATAATATGGGATGGGATTAGGTTTCACTCCCAAATGTGGATAATAATGATGGGATATGACACACATGCCAACTCAAGCTCAACAACTGAACACAGACACACACACGCACGCACACACACACACGTATGCACGCACGTACGTGCGCACACGCACAGGTTTGGCCAGTTTTCAGTGAACCAGAGCCCTAGCAATTAACGCAGCAGGCTTCTAAATAGGGGTACGTACGTGCGCGCGCACGTGCTTCCACCATCATTAACATCGCCTCTGTCTTCCTCCGTTGCATTCTTCCTCATTCCTCTTCTCGCTCCCTGTTTTCGTCACAGCGATGCTGATAGATACTCCCTGCCTAGCAGTCGGGGGCGTCGCCATGGCGATCACAGAGCTCTCTCTGCCTGGCCAGTCAGGTGGGCCGACCTCCTGCCGGATGCTTATGAATTCCTCCAGCGTGCGTGTGTGTGTGCATGCAATGTGTTTTTCACCACTGCTGGCCTGTTCTCTTCCCTCAGAGAGAACCAACATTGTCTTTGAGCTAAAACTTTTACAGAGCAAAGCCACAGGAAGAGACTGCTCCTTGCCGCTGACTTACTTAAATGCATTTCCAGGCATAGTCAGCTATAGCAAGCTAAATGTAAGCTAATACACTTTTTGTCAAATTCAATAATAGCTCCTCACATTTCGCTAGCTTACTGTTCTCTGTGCGTGTTGAAAAAAATAAGCATATACTTTTACACAGCCCAGGCTTTGTAAAATTAAAACATGAACAAAGTGGCGAACACCGCTCGTATCAACCAAGCCGCGGCACTACGCTGTTCTTCGAAGTTAGCAGGAATGACTGACCATATACCTTTAATGGTCAGCAGTAAAGTGGCTGCCAAGCACTACAGTATAGTAGCACTAGAATGTTCTGTTGGCTAGATCAACAATGCTGAATAGAAGAACATCTTTGTTGTGCTTGCTCTGTTTATAGGTGACAGCATGCAGCCATATATCCTATAATGATTGACAGATGTATTTGGGCGTAATATGGCAGACACATGCCAATGGGTGACATGGATAGAGACAGGTGTCTGTAAGAGATCTCTGCGGGGAGATATTAGACATACACACATGCACGCACTCTCACAAACAAACACTACAGCTTGTTCTGTCCTTCATCTCTGTCTTGCTACTGTATCACTCCAGTATCCCCATTTGTGTCTATACTTCCCTACCATTGAAGCTAGATTCATTCCTCCTCCTCTTTGTCATCCCTCGCTCTGTATCTTTCTGTCTCTCCATCACCACTCTTTCATTCCTCTCACTGCTGCCTCTATGTATCTCTCTACCCTTTGTTCTCAGGCTGTTTATTTGTCTTTCATTATTTAGTGGATTTTGAGTTTTGCTGGCCCAGGGTGTGTGTTGTGAAGCACTTCAGGTGAAGTTAACTTTAGTCTTCTGGCCTGCATATGAATATTTTGGTTCGGATGAGTAGTCGGATAGTTACAAGATGGGTAGGTCAGTTGTGGATTCTGAAAATCATCCCCGTCATGGAAAAGATTGTCTTCCTGCGCTTGTGTTTGAAAATCACTATCAAACGATTGTTGTCGGTGGTCCAATTGCCTGGTAATGATTAGATTGTCAGCCGTTGGCAGATCCTCTATGACAAAGTGGTTCTGAATGGAGAGAGACAGACCATGAGCGCTTGCATAATCATCATGGTACTAGCAGGCTGGACTGAGACAGTACTGCAGGACAGAAATAGCACTGGTGCTTTAGCTGTGGGTGAGTGTGTGTGTGGGAGGGGGGGAGGGGGGGGGAGAAGAAAGGCGGACAGTGGGATAAGGGGGCGAGGGTGGCTTTACTATTGAGGAGAGAGAGGAGGATGATGGGGGGGGGGGGGAGAGGTGACATGGAAGGAGACCAGAATGGTCTGGAGGAAGTGTCTGTGTGTGTGTGTGTGTGTGTATCTGACTATTGTGTTAAAAGGCATTCTCATCTCTGTTTTCACACTGAGCGTTCCTTGCTGAGTTTATGCTTTCATGTCTCGTGTGTGTGTGTGTGCGTGTGTGTGTGCGTGTGTTGTGTGTGCGTGCGTGCGTGCGTGTGTGAAAGAGAGGCTTTTCTTTAGCTGTCTATCTCTGAGTCCTACAGTATGCATGGCATATATGGAATAGCTCAAAACACACACAGACACTCACAAGCTGAGACTAAAGACGCACAAGCGTTCCCCTGCATGATTACACCGATCAATGTTCAATAAAGTTGCCCAGGCTTTTTGTGTGATACGCCGACACAGTAACTGCAGCATTCACTATGACTTACACAAGTACATCGTCAACTACAAAGGATACAACTGAATGGTGAAGATGATTATATGCATGCAGGTGCATTACAGTCATTATTTCTTGTCTGAGCTCGGTCAGCTCACATGAACGCACGCACGCACGCACGCACGCACACGCACACACGGATAATGCATGCACACACACTACAACCTCTGCACCAGTCAGCAGTACTGGATCAAAGACCCTCAGATGAGCCCCTCCCATCTAGGAACATTACTTAGCAACCGAAAGAGGAACAAAGGCGGCATGGATGGATGGAGGGAGAAACAGGAATGGCAGAGAGAGAGAGAGAGAGCGAGAGAGAGAGAGAGAGAGAGAGTGGATCGATGAAGGACAACAGTAACATGCAGGGAGTCTACAGAAAGAGCAGGGTGATGGATAGACTGACAGAGGGAATAGTTTAAGACAGATTGGACTAGCTGAGTGTGTATCAGATAAATACTGTATAGAAGAGGGAAACAGAGTGGTGTGGGCTGTGGTGCTGACTGAACCTGCCCAAAGGGCACTTTAATAACTACCTCATGATACTGTAACTACAGTAACAGGCATACTTTTCAGACATCATGTGTTTGAAGCAATGTGCAATAAATGAGTGGGACGAATAATATTAAAGTCCACCCATCATAGATCAAAAGTGTAAATATTGTTCCTTAGTCATCCGATGAGAATCATGTACACTCTTGACATTGCATAAAACACACAGTTACACTTTATGGAGGTATCATTGTAGAGCTGCTCAATGCAAATGTGTCACCCTCTTAGAGGCTGCTACTTTGGTAATAGCATTGTTAGCTAATTTGTCGAACCTACAAACATTGATGGATTAGATTTGTCTAATTTACAGGTATTGCTTGCTAATTTGTCTATACAAGTATTGTTTTACTAGCTAATTTGTCTAACCTACAAGCACAACTCGCACTCTCCAGGTGATTAAACAAATAGGAGCAAGGTTATAGGATGTCTTTCCAAATAAACTTTTTTCCAAAGTATTTTGGTTTAAAGTCACTGACGTGATTATATTTGTTTACCAGAGCAATGACTCACTTCTCTTTTCCTTCTCTTTTTTTCATCTTATTTGATTGCTCCTTCTAATTTACTGTCTTGCTTGTCTTTAATCTATCTACATATTTTTATACTCAATGTAACGCCGTGCTGGTGCGGCGAGTGGAAAAGAACGAAAAGGAGAAACACAGAGTGCCGAAAGAGCAACGAGCCACCCGGCTCAACGTTTAATAATAACTTAAACTGAAATAAACTCAAAAGTGTAAAATAAACTTAAACAAAACAGGCGTGCACAGTCACGTACTGTACCACGCTAACAGCGGATAGGAAAGGTGCCCAAAACACGTTACACAAACAATAACCCACAACCCCTGTCCCCGTAGTCCCCAGCCTATATGCCCTCACACCCACACGGCTGAAGGCAATCGATCTAATTGCACGTGTGGGTGTGAGGCGCTGGGGATGAGGACAGTCCTACCGCACCGGCGAGACCAAGTAAGCGTCACACTCCCAGAAATATATTTTATTTAAAAATGACCAGAGCTAACAGGTGGCGAGCACCCATTCTTATAATAATGTCAATAGTGCTTGATAAAATGCAACAGTATAATAACAATGACCGTAAACCCAGACTTTACTTGCAGGTACAAACCAAACAGCAAACACATAACTTGTTATCAACAGCTCCAGTGTTCCCTTATAGTTTAAACAGTGTGTGCGTTAACATTACCATGTTACAATTCTTACAGTTTTATTTTATGTTTTTTACAACCTGTTGACAGCTGAGACAGTCCAATATGGAAATGTCACAACCACTGGCATGACAGTCTAATAGGTAGTAAATGCCTAGAATTGGGCTCACCATTGATATAAAAATACATGCTTTGGATAGATATCTCCAAGTATGGGATGAGCGTATTTGCCTGCAGCGTGTTTTGAGTGCCAAGCTGCATCACTTCAGGTGGATCTGTTCCAACGGCGTACAGTGAGAAAAAATTGCGTAAGGTGACAATGTGACAAGATTTGACACACTATCACAGTGTGACTGATATGATACAGAATTTTGGGGGTGGGCTTGGGGTGGATGGTGACTCATAACCTAACATTTGTATGTTTTCTTCTTTTCTTTTCTTCTTGCCTGGGAAAACATAACATCACCTTCATAAAATTATGGCCTAAGTAATTTTTTCTTTATTGTTTTGCCTAATAATCTCCTCATGATGCTGCTCTAGTAAAATCGCCTACATCCTCACTTGAACTGATCCTGCGATTATACCCGTGTAGTATAATGACCAATGTATAATAACTATATAAGATCTATATAATGGACAATATTGGTTCAGTTTTTTGTTTTCTGAAAAACCTGAAAAAATTACTTATGACCATTATTAAATGTGTAAAAAAATTAACTAAAGTTCTAATGCAAATCATATATTTTTCCAATGATTTGTACTACCACTACTTAAATATACACAATCTATAAAGTGTTACATACGTCTTAAAGGTTGGATATTATATTTTAAACATTAATATAGCTGCAACTATTTTTGATGTAAGGATATAGTGGAGTAGTTGCATCACACTTCTGTCTGTCTAATTTGAGCTTCTCTGTCCTTTTGTTTACATAGTCGGTCTGGCCGTGCATTCGTGCATGCTTGCTTGCTTGCCTGCCTGTTCGACTACAAAGAATTTGTTTTTAATGACATCAGATAGCAGAAAAGTACATACAGTATAAGCACTTTAATAGTAAGGCATAACTTCACCCCAGCTCTGAGCCTGTCTCAACCCATTGCAAAACTTTGAAAAATGCTAAAACGTAGTCTGTGAGCTGAGGGAGAGGAGGGGGACATAATTAACGTTAACATTTGAATTTGATGATGTATGAGCGGTATGAGAAGTAATGTTGGAAACCAGACGAGTCCAGGGAGATTTCTAACATATTTTCAGAGCCTACATTATTTTTAATGTGAAAAATGTTGTCAATATAAACACCAGCATTTGTGTGTCATCACAGTTCAGTCCTATTATTTAATTTACAGATTAAAAAAAGGCTATTTAGTCTTTTTTTGCTTTTATATACAGCAGTAAAGTTACTGCTCGCAATGACATGGAGAGAGGGTTTGACATTTTTAATAAAACATTTGTGTTTTTATTTTATCTAGCTTGTGTGTGTGTGTGTTTTTTCTTCACACATTTTATTTAAGCGTCTGAATGTGTTGTCTGTGGCCCCTGCGTTCTGCAGGTCTAGACCCCAGCCACTTCCGAGCCCAGCAGCAGCACCAGCGGGAGGACGAAGGCGATGCCCAGCTGGGAGGTCCCGTCCAGCTGACAGACGAGGAGCGCTACAAAGACTGTGAAAGGTTCACCTTCACCTGCCCTCAGTGTGGCACCAATAACGTCTACGACAACGTCTTCCAGGGAGCTGTGAGTAGTGCACACACGCACACATGCATACACACACTAACATTAACACAACAACATTGAAGTTGTCAGGCTCTTCACTTCAGTGCGGGCCACCATGACGTACTGGGAATAATTATTGAGATACTTAGAGTTTGAATGGTCTTTATAGACCCATTTATGCTTCTGCGTCGAGCTTGCGTCTAGGCTACGGCATCCGCTACGGGGTACCTTGATCTTGATATACAAGTGCCGTGTCTTGTTTATGCCCCAGAATTAGAACACAAATTGAGGGTAAACGTTTTGAAATAAGAATATAAAAATATAAATTCTACCGAATCTCTTAGTAACACCAACATTTATCATAGGAAACAATTGGTGCCGACGCAAAGTAGTATTTATTAAAGACCGTTTTTTGCTCCCAGAACAACAAGGAAATGCCTTACCATATTGTGCAAAGTTGTAGTCTTGGTTAATCATGCTCAAGCAAGACATATAAAATCGTCTCTGTCCAGCTAATCTAATAATTATACCAGGATTGTCAAAGGGAGACAATCTGTTCACGTAGGCTATGGCGTTGTTATAAACCTTTGGCATATGGCAGGGCTATTCAACTCCAGCCCTGCATGTTTTAGATCTCTCCCTGCTCCAACACGCCTGAGTCAAATGCCGTTATCAGAGCTTCTAACAACCTTGAATCACTCTATATATATATATATATATATATACGTATGTATGTATGTATG
>JAODTR010005058.1:0-11633 GCA_025399935.1 Amblyopsis rosae | reverse complement strand
AGGTTGGCAACACTGCGCTTGCAGCATTACGGCTACCGTAGCCAGGAGCATCGCGGAGTAATACATACTGTGCTTCAGCATAATATTACAGTGTGAACAAGGTTGGTAGTTATTGTGAATATGCTCATTAATGTTTGAATAATGTAGCGAGTTATTGTGAACGCGTTTAATAAAGTTTGATTGACTGACTTATCTGACTGTTTTTTTCCCGCTTAATGCGCCTTATAGTCCGGTGCGCTTTATTTATGAAAAAAGATCGAAAATAGACCATTCATTGACAGTGCGCCTTATAATCTAGTGCGCCGTATCGTGCAAAAAATACGGTAATTCTGAGGTTAAATCGAGAAGTGTGCCTTTAATAGCACAGGATCCAATTGACTTCACACTGCCCCACAAAGCCTACATTATAAATCAGTATGATATACTGTATATAAACAATGTTACGGTACTGTCGTCATTAGACCTTGTTCACAGTGTGGAAGTGCTAGCCTGGTAACCAGAGCCAATAGGGACTTTTAGAATAGGGACGGCACGCTCCATTGGTCATTAGTCGTTGCCTCCTCCTACTGGGCATAGATCTATGGTTCATTTTGAAACTATTGGACAGCCTTTAACCAATAGGTGTTGCTACAACTGTTTTGATCCCCTCATCTAGCTCTACCACCCTTTTTAAACATGTGTGACTTCAACGTCATCACATTATCCCACCCTGATTGGTCCGTCAGCAGGGTGGCTGGGAAAACGCTAATTCCAACAGGGTTTCCAGACTATAATCTCATCAGAAATTAAGATGAGAGCAATAGTTGAGTGGAGCAGGCTACGGAAGAGGTACACTTTCTTCCTGTGCTGCATAGATGAACTGTTGAAGTTCCAGTCCACACAGTTGTTTTGAATTTGGCTGATTAGACTCAGATGTGGGCAGGTTCACACAATGCCTGTTCACTCTTTTATAGTATATGCAACATTTGCATTGTAACTTCAAACAGACAAATCAGACAAATGAACACATTTGGTTGAATAAAGATGAATTAAGATTAAGATGTTTAGCCAGGAAATCTATTGAGGCCAAATCCTGAAGATAAGGGTGTGTCTGTGTGTATTCTCTCTACAATAAAGAAAGCTTTCATATTACTTAAAAACACAAGTTACATGGCTTTATCCTTGCTTTCTGAGAAAGCTATCTGAAGTTTTCAGGTTTACAGTGTTGGCATAATTATCATCTTTACTGTATATGGCCTGTATCTTAACACTCTTCTAAGATATCTATGTATTTATGATCACACCAGAAAGAGAAGCCTTGAAGAGATGTGTGCTGTTCTTAGAGGTTGGATGAGAGACAGAATTGTGTTACTGCGGTATGAAGGTAATTCTAGCTTGTTAGATGATAATGAGTGGGTCTGTTGGATGCTAAATGGCCGTGTCTGTCTCACGAGTCCAGTTACTCAGATGACTGCAAACACCCGGAAGGCTTTGCCAGCCGTTGGATTCACAAGGCTGAAAAGAATGAAAGATTAAATAACTGAATGCTTTTGAATGTTACCAATTATCATTTCTAAATCGTAACTGTATTAACTTGTCAATAAAAAAGAACTGACGATGGAAACCTTATTCAAATAAGTATTCAACTGTGGAGGTGTCTGTGAATTCTAGACTGGTGTCAGTAAAAACAAAAGGTTATAACCTAGGACCCAAATTACAGAAACAATCTCTCTCACTGGGATCCAGACCAACCCACAACATGCCAGGGTCCTGTTTATGCTGGTGACCCATACTTTAGGGATAAAAGCAGGCTTGTCAATCATCTTGTCAATCTCAATGCAAACAGGAATAATGGTCATCTCTTCTCACAAAAGAAAACATAAAACCCATTGTAAAAAGCATGTAAACACTGTTTCCAGATACCTAACACTATAGATTTAGATGAACCACCATGTTATTTCTGCAATAGTTACTCTCTATTGACACTGCCTGGGTACCAGCCTGTTCTGCTACTTTGCAGCTGTGCTAGCTTCTCGCTGCCTTCAAAGCAGTCTGAAAGTGATGAACATTCAATGGATTGTTCATGGTGCTAGGCAGCTCTTTTGGTCATTAAGTCTATTTCAGAGTGACCCGGAAATTCTAGGAGTTAACCTTTGACCTGTCTAGCATGTAAACAGAGAAATTCACATAACTTGTGAATAGGGCTGTCCCCAAATATTCGATTATTTGTTCGTTGGGCATACATTCGATAAAAATATTGGGATTCGAGTATTCGTTTTTTCACATTATGCATGCATGTTTTCCCATTAATCCCTACTGTCTCCATATAAACCCACATGTTGAAATGTAATTGCCTGCCCTACACTGTATCATCAACATAATTGATTGCAATTGGCTTTGTTTGTAAGAAGAGAGCTAGGCTATTCATTCAATACACTCATATTGGCTAGTACAGGAGTTACATGCTATTGGAAAGCTCTGACTGTCTCAATTGACGTCTCAATTAAAGTGGCCATTTTGAGCGCATGGCTATGTTTACATGTGTGCTCACTGAAGCTAGGATGGAAGATTACTTCTGTTATACTTCTTAATTATAGTTGAGTGTTTTTAATGCCGTTTTTGAGAGATTATTCGAATGCTCGTTCGGAAATACCATCAAGTAGGGCTGAACGATTTTGGAAAAAAATCGAATTGCGATTTTTCTGACAGATATTGCGATTGCGGTTTGATTTGCGGTATTTTTTTAAGTCAAGATTTAAGTTCAATATATATGTAACATATTTTAAACATGTTATGAAGCATTACCACATGAGATGGCATCAAATTATTAACTGCTCTATATTCAAATTGAAAGATGACAGCATTAATATACAGGATTTATTTCTTTAAGCATGGATTTATTGCTTTTTTAGCCAATATTTAAGGTCTCCAACATTACATTATTCAAACTTGGCTTGCCTATTAGAGATTGAACAAACATATACAGGTATAAACACAGCCTGTTCATTTGTTATACAGTGAAATTTGTGATTTAGCAGGCACTCACTGTGCACACACTCATTTGATCCTAGAATCTCCTGTGGACGCATCCTGCTGGAACTATATTTCCACTGTTCCAGTGTCTGTGCACCTTAATGGGCGCTGTTCTTATCCTTTTATGGTGCTTATTGGTGATCGGCCAATCAGTTGGAACTAAAGCCGGTTATGTTACACAGATGCGGCACACATTACTTCATTGCGGAAGTGATCTAGCTCTGCCTTAGATTGTAACGTTCTCATTGCCGTGAAGCATGACTACGGTACCGAGTTATATTCACCGTTCACATTTAACATAACATTGTTAATCTCAGTAAAAGAGTCGGCAATAGATGCTAAGTCTTACTTTTTTTAAACAATGCGTCTTGTGAACCGGGCGTTGGCTGCCTTGTTAAAGTCTCTCTCACCCAGCATGTCGATTTAACATAGCTTATAGTTGCACATCTTAGACGGCCGCGCACAAACGTGTTAAATACGGCCTGTCGCCAACTTCCTCGGAAACAACCAACACAGCAGGCACTACAGTAGGTGTGGTGTCAATTGACCACTCTATGCTTTTCTTCTGGATTATCCTAAAATTTCCGATGTTGCTTCTAGCTCAGCGGAGGCAATTTCAGTTTGAAAACGGTTAATCGTTCAGCCCTACCATCAAGTATTCAAAACCTGTAAAATGGTATTCTGGACAGCCCTACTTGAGAGCCTATCTGGAAGATTGCACCAACAGTTTGAAGCTACAAAAGAACACATAACAAGCACAAATCTAACAGAAACAATCTAACAAGAACAAATAAAATCATAACAAATGTGTCTAGTCAGTAATTTGGCCCTGATAACAATATATCAACCTTTTTATCAAATATACTGTCTATATTTTTAATGTGTATTTTGTAAATGAAGTGGTACCTCTCTGAAGCGATGCTGTTCTGACTACTGCCAGTATACTGTTTTCTGTTCTCCACTGGCATCACATCCAAGTAGCCCCCAGCCTCGTTCCGCACCACTCCAGAGTGAATGGCTGCCCGGCAGATACTGGATTTCTGCACCAAATAGGAAGTTATGAAAACATATCATACTTCTTTTAATAAAAGAAACTACTAGAATAATACAAATTTAACATAAAACATAAATTCAACTTTTTAAATACAGTTGACTCTGAATGTGCTGATTTAACCACTGCACTCAGCTGCAGTATCACATCTTTGGGATTATAATAGTTCCAAAACTCTGTAAAAATGAAGTTTGAATGTCATGATTGTAAATTGATCTTTGTGGAAATTCACAAATGTGTTATTTCATTTCACAATCTTAAATCTTTATCTGTTCAGAAAAATGACAAATATTTGCAAATGGGCACACACATTTGACTAAATAGTGCAAGAATGGTGCTTTTTACATACAAGCTTGCAATATTAAAATGCACATTTGTGAATTGTCACTTACGGTACAACCACAGCTTGGTGAGAGTAACATTCAAATTACAAACTCGTGATTTCTGGCCCATGCAGTTTTGTAAATTTGTAGTGGCAAAAAACGAATCAGTATATGGCTTCTGCAAGCTTGTAAATTGAATTTCTAAAATTGACCCTCAGTTTCCAACCACAATATTCAAAACACACGTTTTGATGGTTTGTAATCCCATACATGTTAGATTGCCTTGGCTGTTATAACCTCTTTAATTGAAAAGAAAAGGAGTTTGGGTCAGGATAATAAAACAAGTTGCAAAACAGTAACTTACATCTGAGTAATATATTGTTCCAATGACTCTGCCTTGACTATTATGCAGACAGTTCCTCGGACAGTACAACCTATAGAAGAAGAAAAGCATTGCTTACATTGAATCATACTGTGGAACACACAGAGGGTACTGTAGCTGCAGCTAAAAAAGCTAAATGAGCAAAATATGACAATTGAAATAATGAAATAGCTGATTAAATGTATTATGGTGAGTGGTACGGAAACAATTTTCAATGTAAAAATAACATTTCCAACGAGCCCCATTGCCTTGTTTTGAAAAGCTTTGAAACTCCAGAGAACAGTTGACAAACATTGTGGTAGTTATGGGAAATCAAGACGTAAAATACAGTATGTGGTTTCACGTTTGTATAGCTGAAAAGTAATAATGATTTGTCAATTAATCTAACCCATTTACAAGCATTTCGAAAGATAATACAATTGACAATTTACGTACTCTCTCATTTACTCAAATAGATGCATCACATAAACATGGGCACAGAACGGGAAATAGCACGCAAGTCCTTGCAGTGCTGGTTTTGTTCAAAAGCCATATGGCATCACCGCATGAGAACACCAACGTTACCTTGGACAGTGTCGTACAGGTTTCTTGAATGGGCAGAAAGAAGCCACCATGGTGTCACATGTCACAGCTTTGACTATGAGGACAATAAAAGACACGGGAAATTAGGTCAAAAGAACAACTGCTGAACATACATCAACGTTGAGATGATTGTAACATCTGTTTCAAAACTGATTGTAAGTGAATGTTTCTCACCGGACACTTTGTCTACTTTGAAGGAATTTGCACTTCTGTTTTTCCTGTAAGTGCAAATGTGTTAGGCCATGAAATTAATGAATTAACATAAACCAATCTGAGATTGACAGATGCATACTGTACCCTATTGACTGAATGCCATTCTTGTATGACTTGGAAAAGTACAGTTTTCTTCCTAATCTGGTCACATCTAGCCATCCACCGTCATTATCAATAATGCCAGCATGTAAACCTGCCCCACACACACTGGATTGCTGAAACGGGGGAGAAAACTGTCTTTATTATTGATATACTAACAGTTCACTATGCCGTATAGCCTATTTTCTAACATGGGTGCTGCACCAGAATGGTGCTGTACAGTTAAAAGTATAGGAAGCGATTGTAAAATAATATTTTTTTTCGTCAAATTCACCAAACATCTCTTTGCGGTCTACAATCTTACCGTTCGTATACCACAAACAATGGTACAGTGTGCACCACACAACAAAACCTTATAGCCTTCGCAATGTGTTTCCAATGTGTGGGGTGGAGCTACTGAGTGATCACCCTATGGCACTGAAGGAATTCAAATACCAACAAGCATTCTCCAGAATGACTGAATGTACCTTTAACTGATTAGCACAATTTAAACACTGTGGACCATCAATTTGACAAATGATGCCCATTTGAGTGGACATGCCCTTTACCTTACCTGCTGTGATCAGCAGGTAAGTAATGTAAGTTTCCTACCACCTTGGAAAACCTGGGTAAGGGTGAAGGATGTATGTCCCGTGTAGCTATAAACTGCCCCAGGAAAAGCTGCTCTTGGGCCAACAGTGGCGGACTGTGTTTACAGTGAGCTGTTCCCAGGTGTGCTGTGATGAATGTGAACATGCATGTTCAGAAAACCTTTCGCAGGATAAATATGGTCAAATTGAATGAAACGGGCTGTGAATATGACTGACCTGATGCACTCTGTCAAAGACCTTTACCGTCTCAAAAGAAGACAATGTACATATTATCTACCAACCACATAGGTTTCAGTTGAAAGGTTGAAACACCTACTGTCCCATTTACATAATCAGTGCTGTTACAGTAGGTGAGCATTATACTATAATAACTTACCATGTCATAGTATCCAGTGCCAACTACCTTTCCAGGGTTGTCATAACAACCAGGCGGACACTCATACCTTTGAGCAGAAACAAAAGATAAATGTTAATATATTTCTACATGTTATGAAATACATTTTCCTCACTAATTTGTTCACAAAAAAATTCCCAAACATATTAATCAGCATATAAAAGTACTGCAAGTATAGTATGATGTCAGGACTATGACAAATATTGCAACACAGGGTATATAAGTTAAAGTTACATGTATGGTAAGTGTTTACCTGTTACAGGTTGTCCCTTTGCAACGGTCTCTCAGTTTAGTGTCACAGTCTACCTGTTGAGCTGCCATGAGAGGAGTACTGTTCAATACACTTAAGATTACACTGTATACTGTACACAATACACTGCAGGCTGCATCTTGTCTTATTTCCACACATCCAATAATGTCTCCAGAAAAGACCAGGTTCTTACACATCTCTTCTGTGCTGACCACCCTGGTGGCGTCGGGGGTTTCTCCTTGCCGCGGGCTTGGAGATCGGGCCGGGGATTGGGGGGGCTCACTGTCCCTCACCGGTTCTGGTTCCGGTTCAATAAAGTTTGTCTCCTCGAGCTCAGGAGCTGGCCGCCTCTCTGGACCCCCGTCTGTGGTGACACGTGGTCAAATAAGCATTCCAATTTGTTTTTATTTTTAATCAATACACCTCACTACAACAAGCCTGGAAATTCACATTAAATTTGACATTCACAAAACTGGACGCCACTGGTGTACAAGAAGGCAAACCTATACCCTTATAGCAGAGATTGTCCCGGCAACCTCCAGCGTAACTGGCGGGACAGGCAGAACAAGGTGTCCCGACTTTGTACGGAGCATGGCCCCACCAATTCCCCCTGAAATAAAGGGTTGGCAAAGGGAAAGTGACGCACGAGACTTGTGTCACAGCCAGCGTAATGGCAAAACGGAGAGGAAGCCGGCTTACGGTGGAGAGTAGTTGCAGACCAGATAAACAGCTTTCGCCCAGATCATTCCCCATACGTTCATGTTGTAACAGACATTGATGGCACAGCCAATACGACTGCTGGTTGCCCACACCATCTAAATATACATGAAATAAAAGAGATGAGGACTCATGGTATATTCCAAATATTATATAGTTTAAAATGACAACATGAATAAATAAATAAATAAATACATAAATAGATAGATAAATATTAGGGCTGTCAGAATTTAATCATGATTAATCACGATTTATCGCACGCTTTACATAATAAATTGCAAGTTATAAATTGCGTATTTTTTACCTTTATTCATCGTAATTAATTACGTAAAGCATGCGATTAATCACGATTAATCACAATTAAATGATGACTTTGACCTTAAACTAAAACTACTTAAACTGCACCTCAGCTTTATACTATATTATTACAGTAAGTCCGATACCTGGGTGTAATGTGTGCAGACAGGCCCAGAGCATCTGAATGGACACTGGGGATTACACTCCTGCGGATAGGGGTAGCTGTAGAATCTCACCTCGTCATACCAGGCCTGCACATGGAATGTCGGGGGGCGGTCCCTGTGGAGGTGTGGGCGTGGTTTAGTGCTGCCTGTGTGTGTGTGTGTGTGTGTGTGTGTGTGTGTGTGTGTGGGGGGGGGGGGGGGACTCTGGGATTGGAAACAGGTGCGGGCAATCAAACTAACAAGGTGCGTCTCCACAGTGAAAGGGAGAGCGGGAGAGCGGAGCAAGAGGCTTTGAAACACAGAAGGCTCCAGACCTGATCCTTCTGGGAAAGTGAAACGTCTGCCTAATACCGTGTGTATGTACAGTATATGCCTGTGGGAAGTGAAGTGAATAAAATGTGTCTTTGCTCAACCCAAAGTGTGAATGTGTATGTGTGTGCTTCTGTCATTGCCACAGCCACTGTAGACAGGCATTGGTTTGTTCTGCAGCACTGCTGTAATATTAGCATACATGTTGTCACGCCATTGTTATGTGAAATGATGTTTAATGAGCAGGAAAGAAAGCAGAACAGGAAAACAAGATGACTGTGGGCTACACAGGGCTACACAGGGCAGGTATTGGCATAACCCTAGGGAGACGGGTCACTCAATGCCACCTGTCACGATTAGTTGGACTGGACCAACCTATATATCTATCATTCATTTTTTAGAATTAGAAAAAGTGAAAATTAAATATATGAAGAGTTCAGATGCAAAAGTCCATCTGACATATAATGTATATTTTTTTAATTGCCACTATTTAAATAACATGTTTTTTGAAGATATTACTTTTTATTCAGTGACACAGCATTTTGATTGTAAAAAAGGTGAAATGAGTAAACCCAAATATGGAAACATAATAGATATTTCTGTCTTAAATTGCAAATTTTTTACAAATGGACTTAAGAGGTTTTTGCATCTGAACTGTTCATATCCTAAGGCTTATTCCACCTTCATACACAGTGTGAAATACACATTTAGCATAAGACATGCATTTGCCCATTGGTTAGAGACTGCTAGCTAACTTCTCCTATTGATGTTGGGTTGCGACTCATAGAACTATATAATAGCAAACTACTTCCATGTCCATACTAACGTAAATCTCTTGAAGCCTCTTCAAATCATATTCCAGTTGATCTTTTTTAGAGTCTATACTTCATCATATTCCAGTTAATCTTTTTTAGAGTCTATACTTCATACATAAAGCTATTGATTTACCTGAAAATGGTACAACAAGCCTCAGTTGTCTATAATGCACTGTAGCTGACCGCTGTTGTACATGTTTTCTGGAAATATTTTAACCCACATAATGTAAATGAAGTCAGACACAAGTTTTTATTATTGTATAAATATTATAAATGATTAATAATGAAATATGATAAAAATGTGTATTCAAGTGTACTGAGTGTTACTTCAAGAAGAGTTGGGGTGGAATGTTCCTTTAAGACATCGCTGAGTGGCTTCAGCAGCAGCAGTCTACCATGATGGTTCAAGCTAGCATGCAGAGACATGATTGGCTGCCTGTGAACACTCACCGTCCCCAGTGCGTACCCAGGTTCTGCCCTATCTGTGTCAGCATGTGGCTGGGGCCATGTTCCCACAGGCAGGTATGTGCCCAGTGCTCCGCGCTCCTCTCCAGCTCATAATCCCACACCTGCAGAACACACGCACACATACGCACACGCGCGCGCACACACACATGCACACACACAGACTAAATTGAAGCCTGTTATGATCAAAGCCTTGTGTTCGTTGGGAGTAGCACTGCAACAAACACAGGAATACAATACTTGCAGCAGCACCTAAAGTATAGAGTTTCCGTCTGTGTTCTACTTGTGGCAAATTTCCAATGCCCATTAACTTAACTTAAAATAGATTGATTTTCGATTGAATTAATACAAAATATCTATGTTATGTTTCCGTGAAGAATATTCCATACCAAAACCATCACACGGTATTGTTCTCTATGAATCTGGCCTTTACAGTATAATGTTGCACGTACATTTGGCACAGTATAGGCATATCTAAAATACACCACTGACACACGAAAGACATGCTCGCACACACGCCAGTTGTGTACACAACACCACTAGTGTGCCCTGAGCACATAAACAAAAGCAAATACACACACAAATGTCCATTAGCGGTGACAGACATCAACTTTCAACTGGTTGCAACTATTCACGGTTGTGGTTTTATTGCCTGTTTACAGTAAATTGTGGTCCATTTAAAACAATCAGGGCAGAAGAAGCTATATGCTAACATACAGTGAGTCTTTGTAACGAGGGAGGCAGGAATTTGATACCATCTTTACAGTCAAACCGTTTAGTTAACATTTTACGTCAAAAACACAACTGAAGTCAAAAGACCTGAAAACTATCGACGCACCACTTAGTTTCGGACAAAGGTTAACAGGTAAATTCCTGAGTAATTTAGACCCAAACATAAGTTACAGTGGAGGGTTGATTTGGGCACAGTGTGTTTTCTGGCAAGCTGTTTGGTCAAATTAAGACTACCACAGAGTAATGCAGGTCGCAAATGCACTGCTTGACCACTATAATGTGTTCCATATGTTAAGTAGGGGTCTATCTACAGTGCAAACACTGTTGCTCATTCACCACTACGGGCTGCCACAATGTCCGTTCAGGGTTCATTTGCACACATACACGCGCGCACACAGAGGGAAACGTATCTACTCACAGAAATGTTTTTCTACACTTAATACGACTTTGCGCACACAAGGCGATAGTGTGCTTGTACTTTCTCAGCTGTTTGGACCGAAATATAATCTTACAGGCGGCAATATTCAAGTGGTGAAATAACCACCTACGATAACAATGAATATCAGTTTAATTAAAGAATTTGTGCTAGATACGTTGGATTTACTTCCTTGTGTGTAAAGGCATGTACTTTATCATTGCGTTTATGAAGGAAGTACTGTACCTCTATATGTTTTGATGGAATCCTGGAACTGACCTAATTGATAGTAATTAATTTAGCCAGCTCATTTTTCTCATTATTCTCTTGTGAGTCTTTGCTGACAGTAATCCAGCCAATAGAACAAGGGACCTAAGTGCTTTTGGACAGATGTGCTACCAAAACGTCAAAGCATTTGTAAACCACCACTAGTTTATACACATATATGCTGTTTTGCTTGTGGTGGTTTTTATGCTAACAATGTTTCCATAAATGGGATTTACTACCAACCTACACACGTATATGCTGGTTTATAAGTAGAGGTGCGATCTTTAAATGTAGCCTATAAAAACATTGAGAAAATGTATTCAGAAATCCTCCAACTACTTTCCTTTACCGCCACATTACCATCAGTAATAGCATACCCTGCTATAGAAACACAGGACTCGTGTTTGTGACATATATTTACACCGCCTTAGGCTGCACTAGTTCAAATGGAGCAAAGTAACCAAATTGAATGTAGGATCAAATAAACGATAACATTTACTGTACTAAGAATTGGGAGTGGTGGAGAGAGAAGAAGATGTGCATGAGAGAGAGAGAG
>JAODTR010005057.1:0-11634 GCA_025399935.1 Amblyopsis rosae | reverse complement strand
GGTCCCCTGCTGGAGCTGCTGCCCCCGCGACCCGACTCTGGATAAGCGGATGAAGATGGATGGATGGATGGATGAAAATATAATAATCTTGTTTATTTAATTTAGTATTAACGTGATTGCATCAGCATTTCTGATGCAAGGACTCTGTTGTGCCTGCCCTGTATAAGAGAGCAACCTGCAGTTCAGGGATTGTCAACAGGCCTTATGAGCATTGCGGACATTTGAGTTATTTCGTTTTTCTTCTTGGCAATATGCCAGTATCAAATGGCTTAAAGGCAGGGTTAGCCATTCTTGAGAACACATACCAACTTCAAGTTCAAATCAAAACAAACTCCCTCAGAAGCCCCGCCCCACACATTGAAACACATTGAAAAGCCAAGGGCATTGTTGTTGTGAGCGGTGTTCGCCACTTTGTTTATGCTCCTATTTACGGAGCCAGGGCTGTGTAGAGGTACCAGATTCTTTTTTTAGCACGCATAAAGAACTGTAAGATAGTGAAATGCGAGCAAATAGTTGGTGAATTTACAGTTTTTCCTCAATTGCTAAAACACTAAAACCCGTTCTCTGAACTAAATGCTCAATGGCCTGAACTAATTTGAACTAATAGTCTTTTCGGAAAACTTTTTTACCTGTGTGATGGTCGCAGTGACAGTCAACGAAGTTGTGCGTAAGATATACTTTTTAACTGTGGATGGATGATGTTGTTTTTGACTAAAGACATTTTGAATAATTTAGAATTAGCAATTGGGCTATTATAATTAGTAATTAAACCATGTTAACTTACGTTTCATACAAAACCTTTTAGAGAGACTATACCAAAAATGTATTCTGTTTCTGCATTTTATTTCTGGGTGTGCCAGCTGCCTCTTTAGGTGGCACAGGCACACCCTGGCACACCCGTGTCTACGCCAGTGGTCTTAGCAATTGATAAACACTGTAACAAAAAGTGTATTAGCTTACAATTAGCTTGCAATAGCTGACTATAACGGTTCCATATGAATTATGGCCAATTTCTATATGAATGAAACTATGCTGATGTATTATTTTACAAAAGGTAACATACTGTATGAGTATGGTTCGAGGCATTACCTTGCCATTGGTCCCGGGGGCCTCGTCTCTTTTGCTTCTCTCCAGGTCAGAGGAGGAGAGGCCGTCGATGCTCTCCTCCGTCGTGGCCTCAAGGTCGGTCTCCTCGGACAACGCAAGCCTTTTCTTCGCTGTGTGTGTGAGTGGTCAGAGGGAGAAGGGGGGGGGGGGCATGTAGCAGTGACTGTAATGTTGTCAGAGGCAGATATATGCTGTGTAAGTGTTACTGTAAGGTTGCATGGCATCAGCTGACAGACGTTGATGCCTGATACCAAAGTGTTGTGTTACAGCTGTGAGAGAGAGAGAGAGAGAGAGAGAGAGAGAGAGAGACAGACAGAGAGAGAGTGACAAAGAAAGATAGAGACTCTTTAAATGTCCAGATGAGTCAAAGAAGAGGTGAAAGAAAGGGTAACTTTGCGTGCATGTGTGCGTGTGCGTGTGTGCATGTGTGTGTGTGTGTGTGCGTGTGCGCGTGTGCGTGTGTGCATGTGCGTGTGTGCATGTGTGTGTGTGTGTGTGCGTGCGTGAGCGATCACGTGCGTCCAGCTGCAAGTCACCTGCTGCTGACGTCAGCTCCGACCTGCCTTTCACGTTGCCCTCCTCCACCTCCTCCCCCTGCCGCTCCTCCTCCCCCGCCTCCCGATCCTCGGCCGTCTCCTGCAGGGTGAGTTGGTGGCACACGTCGAACGCCTGTCCCACCGTACGCACGATGCGCATCGCCTGCGCCTGGTGGGGGGAGGGTTGGGGGGTGAATATGTGTGTGGGGGAGGAGGGTTGGTGAATATGTGTGTGGGGGTAGGAGGGTTGGGGGGAGGGGGGGGGGTGAATATGTGTGTGTGTGTGTTTATGCGTCAGCCGAGAGAGCAAAACAAACCGTGGCTTAAATGCATGAAGACGTGAAAGCCAGAGAATGAATTACAGCCGGTAATTATTATAATACTGAGAGGATGTATTGTGCAGAGGTCTTCCAACTTCTTCGGCCCAAGGACCCCTTGGCTGATATAAACACGGCACAGGGACCCCCTATCACATATGGTATCAAATATTTAGTTGCCGGGCTAACCATGATGTGTAGGGCGGCCTAAAGTGTCATGTATAAAAGCAGGCCACTAACTAAGCCATTACAATGCTTATTGATAGATGTACATACTTATAGCACAGGTTATATTTATGTTTACATTGTGTATATTTTTGTATACTTTCTGATATTTAAATATTTGGAAGAATACGTTTGCGGAGGACCCCCTGCAGTACCTCTGAGGACCCCCTGTTGAAGACCTCTGGTATAGCGGAGCAGCCCTACTAACCCCCCATCCCCACCACCACCGCAACGGAGATGACGCCCGTTGTTGTGGCAACACGGACGGTCCTATTTGACAGACAGCCGACAGTGTGGTGTGGGCAGCGGTGTCTGTCTGTCTGAGCAGACCGCCGTACGGCCTTCCACTCGTGCAGTGCCTTCTGCAAAACACCAGCCAAAAGGTCGGGGCTGTTTCGGACGGCCTTGATGTGCTCGGAAGCAAAACGGCATCGTGCTCAAGGCACATTGGCTGTTGTGGAAAAAACACAACGCTTTTCTGCACAACAGCCAATGTGGCGGATGCAAATGATCAATGACAATTGCTCACCTCTAAATCGAAAAACATTGTTATTTCTAAGCCAATTACTGTAAACAGTCTTGGCAGATGGGTACTCAATCATTTTCACACTAATGATGTTGTTGTCTTAGTGAGCGTGAGGTAAAAACCTTGAATATCTCATGAATATAAAAATATACTCTCCCGTTAGAATTGCTTTAAAATAATATTTTTCCAGACAACATCCTGCAACTGCCAGAAATAGTTGTTTTATGGATTTTTGGATCCTTCAGTTATTATTCTATTCATTTCTATTATTGAGTACCTGTTATGATTTCAGGTATGGTGATATTGTAGCACAGTCTACATGTTCCAATGTACATAAACACTTTTTAAGACCTTTTTTCTCCTTACAATTTTGGCTACTAATTACAAAAACTATGTATTCGGGGGAAAATTATTATTTAGCAAGATTACGATTTGCAAGCAAACTCTTATTTTGTCTTGTGTTCTGAATGAGAGGCGCAAGCTCGCTTTCGCCCATTACAGGGTCAAAGTGAAATATCAACATGAAAAGCATTAAGAGATATTTCACAGTTGAAGGTGTTTTCACTGTTCAGGTACAGAACATGCAACATCTCTAAAGTCCATGACTAATTAAATATTAAATATTAAATAATCGTGTTTTCAATATTGACCAAAATAATAAAGATTATAACTTTTTCCATAATCCAGCAGCCCTAGAGTATGGTATATACTGCAGGTGGAATAGCTCAAATCTCCTGTTGTATTTTAGCTCTGATGTAAAAGGCCATTCGCCAAATAGAAGCCCTGCGTCAATAAACTTAATAGGGAGGGGAACTTTATTATTAGAACTTGCCAAAAAGAGGGGATCTAAATTACGGGAGTGTAAATGTATGTCTTCCCAGCGCTGATGCAGCAATCCCACTGAGTGCAACACCGGAAGGCCATCAAGAAAATGAATCAAATCTCTTTTATATGCTGGCCCATCGTCTCCTCCAGACACGTCGGGGTCTGGCACGCTGAGATAAGGGGCTTCTGCCTTGCCCGCATCACCGGGGAAGGTGGTGGGCATTAGCCACGGTGAGGAACGACGGCATTAAGATGGGCGGACTTCCAGAGCCTTTGCCATTTGCGCTGTAGTCATTAGTGGAATACTAATGACTGGAGTCATTAGTATTCCACACGTCTCGTAGTCATGGTGAAGTGATGGGAGTCAAACCTCGCCGGCGCTGCATCTTTGTTAAGGCTTCGCTTGATATGCAGATATGTGGAGGGGGGAGCACATGCTTTCATTTTCACCAGCATTTTTTCACAAGGCAGATGATGAGCGCTCGCTGCCTCTCGAGATGAATTGGCCGTGTGCGTGGGTTCAGAGGCTGACACATCACTGTGGCAACGGGTGTGATGGCGTGTCGACGTGGGCTACTGAATACCGAATGCGAGTCTGACGGTTCAGTGGGTGGGTGACAGGTTGAAATCGGCGGTGCAAGGAATCCTGTCGCGTCGGCTCAAACACTCCCAGAGCACCTCCCGTGGCTGAAAGTGTCTGGGATTCCTCTACTTCCTCCCCTTAGGCTAACACCACGTTCTACGTCACTCACGCTCACACATAAACATCGTGTGAGGGCCTTTGTTTCCCCCTTCGCTCAAGAGAACACCTCCTCCTGCTGGGCCGACCACGTCGGCTAAATAAAGGTTAAAAAAAGACTGACCTTCCTCTTCGACTTGAACACGTTGCAGTGGAAGACGTTGCTCTGTCCGTCTCGCGCTATATAGCTGAAGATCTTCAAGTCTTGGGCGTCGTGTGAGACGTAGAAGATCCTAGCGGGGGAACAGCCACAGCAGACACGGGTCAAGGGCTTCACCACATGCAGTACTGTATGCATGAACGTGATGTGATGTGGAACACTACCTGTGGATGGGGTCTTGAGTCACCAACACGGCACTGTCGTCCCATGACCACTGTTTTCTCTGTCACACAAGGCAAACACATAGATGTGACGACAATAACAATAACAACCATAATAATAATATATTAATAAATATTAATAATAATAATATTAATAATAATAATAATAATTTATGAAATGACTTTCAGGACAATCAATGACAGCTTACATTAAATAATTACATCAAATGAAAAAATGTGAGTAAAACATCAAAACAATACACAATAGAACACTTTGACTGCATTGGGAGACGTCATATTTTCGGACATATCTATTTATATTTAAGACATATCTGTATGACTTACAGAATAATGTTACAAGTCCATAATGCAAGACCATAATGTTATTATTTTATTAGTATCTTAAAGACCTGACTAAAAATGCAATGGGATTGTTTTGAAACTAATAATAAATGTTGCATAACTAACCTTTCTCTTTTTCCGCAGAATCACTCTGACACTGTGGGTAGATACAACAATGTTGACTTTCTTCTTCTTAATATTCTTCAACTTGAATTCGTACTATAGGGAAGGGGCGGAGAGATAAATTACAGTTGTTACTGGCACAAACACCAGAGACACAGGGACACCCTGCTGGTGTGTACTGAAGCAACCAGTCCATTTGGCAGCTGCCCTCAGCTCCTGGAGAAAGAAAATGCTTGGTTAACATGGCAGCACCTTTGTTTCAAAGTGTTCCTGTTTTCAGAGATAATGTCCCCGGCATGATTCTAAGTCTCCCTTAGAGATAGCGTGAGAAGCTCGGCCATCTGTGAGGAACTCGGAGTAGAGCCGCTCCTCCTTCGTGTCAAAAGGAGCCAGAGGGGGTACGGGCATCTGGTAAGGATGCCACCTGGGCGCCTGCCTAGAAGATGTCCAGCTGACGTCCAGCTGGGAGGAGGCCTCGGGGAAGACCCAGGACTAGGTGGAGAGATTATAGCTCCACACTGGCCTGGGAACGCCTTAGGATCCCCCCGTCAGAGCCAGATAATGTGGCTCGGGAAAGAGAGAACTGGGGTCCCCTGCTGGAGCTGCTGCCCCCGCGACTAGACTACGGATGCAGGTGAAGATGGATGGATGGATGGATGGATGGATGGAGGTTCTGAAAAGATTGGACTGCCCTCACAACCCTCCTTAAACCTTAGATATTCTCCCACGCCATATTCTTTTATATTTTTGTAAATATAAATAACTCACCCTGCCTTTTCGACAGTAATTGGGACCATTTCACTTATTTCTACAGGAGCTCTCATAACAGAGAAACATAAATAAACAGGAATACACTAAGGACAGAGCGTCAACGTTTATTGCGCTCCATCAACACTATGTAGAATAAGTGCATGTTTCTTTGACTGCGTATTTGAGTGCGCCGCTTACTGTACCCATGCCCAATTGTGTGATTGTGTATGTGTGTCTATAGGCATGCTTAAGGAATGTGTGTGTGTGTGTGTGTGTGTGTGTGTCTACAGTATGTGCGAAAGGCGGGTGTGCGTGCTGTGTATGTGCGTGTGTGTGTTTGTGCGTGTTTGCGTGCTGTGTGTGTGTTGTGTGCGTGTGTGTGTACACCACCTCCATGCAAACCAGGACAGATTGGCAGCCCACACCTTTGTCACAAAGCAATGGAGTGGAACATATGAAGTGAACCCTTTGGTGACCCTCAACACACAGCATTCAATAATGGCCCACAAGGACAATAACCTCCTGTGGTTTGTTGTGGCTCTCAACAAGATAGACAACAGCCTTAACTCTACCTCTGTCTGGGCGATTTAAGCTCCCCTGGAGTTTATGTAGATATGGTATTGGTTATATAATATTTATATTATTGACTCATGACTCAAGACATGAGGTACACCTTTAAAAGGTACTGTGGTGGGAAACATAAATAAGATTCTTTCCGATTAGTTTAGACAGACATCGTCTTGCATTATTTTTCATATTATGTGTATTATTGTTTACACACGTGCATGTGTGCTTATTGTTCAGAGGTTTGTGGTGGGATTCTAGTCATGCGTTCAGCTAAAGAAACACTGACAGACTGTTGAAACATTGTGCTGTGATTTCACTCTATTTCACCTTAGCAACAGCTCACATTGCTTGCCCAAAGCATGACACGTCCCAAATTATCTCAGTTTGTCATGAACCAAATGGTTTATCATTTCATCCTGTTTATAACAAATTATCAACATATTAATATGATGAGTAACGTCATTACTTTACAGGCTGCATTTCCTGGTAATTGATCCAGTTAATGGCTCTAACTGGCCAGGAAGCCAGACCAGAGTGTGCTTGTTTGGTGCGTGTTCAGTTCACACATGTCAAAAACATCTGAACTTGGGGATAAAGATGATGTGAAAGACCCATATACGTTCAGACTAATCTCTCTGGTGGACCAACCACTGCTATTTGATTTTAATCCATGTTCCCCCAGAATGTGCAAGATTAACCCCTCTGAACTACTAATGGAAAGGCTTTCCTTAATGGGAAGCAGGCAAATCATTACTGTACTACACAACGCAGCCACGAAATACAGCAAAAGTGATGTGTGTTGATACGAAAACGACTGACCGCAGCTTTAATACTACATTGATAAATGCAGTGTACTAAGCTATACTGTTCCAGTGGCTTTAAGGAGATGCTCTTCTCTGCAGAGAAAGGTTTCTCACAAGGGACACCTGGACAAATTACAAACACTAATTGTCAATCAGTGCCAAGCAGACTTTACTGACCGGCCCAAAGAGGAGGCCCCATATTACAGTTATCACAGGGTGTCACTGGTCGGAAGTGGCTGGCCATCCTCTAGCGCCGTTCCTAACGACTCATTTCCCTGACATTTAAAACACTCAGAAATCCAAGTCAATATTGAGCATAATGTAACATGTACTGTAAAAGGTTGTCTGACATTGTCTGGAAGAATATTGCGTATTTTGTAAGAGACATTTGACATGAGACAATTCAGCGGCATTAAAAATACAATATGGTTATTGGATAATGTGATTAGCTATCTCTTACGCAATATGTTTTCTGACAATGTTTAACCTTAGAATTATATACGTTTAACCGACTGGTGCCGACTACGAGCTTAGCGATGATTAAAGGTGGAGTCAGCTATAGTAATTAACCTTTTGTCAAATTCAGCGAATACTTACTCACGGTTCTGTGTGCACTCTGAAAAAATAATCTGGTGTTTCTACTTTCTACACAGCCACCTGTAAATGGTAACACAAACAAAGTGGTGCAGACCACACCACACAACACTATCACAACAACACTAATTTGTTTCCAATGTGGAGGGCGCATCCTATGGCATTGTTGTGATTGAGTTCAAATATCAACAGTCTCTCCTGAAGCACCTTTCTTGAGAGCTAATGAGTCCACACTTAAATGGATTAGTCAACTAATCTCCCGCACATTCCTATCAACCTCACAGTAACATACTGTACCTCTGCACGGCATGATCAGATGTAACAGTTGGCTCTCCCTCATCTGACAATGCAGCTATATCCCCTAAACGACACTGCAATGACTGCTGATGGCATTCAGATTCTCCGCAGCCCTTAATCAGGAGAGCTTTTGGGAGAAGTAGTGGTGATATTGTAAACTCTTGTGTAACCTACATTAAATCCCGCACAATCTCTCTCTCTCTCTCTCTCTCTCTCTCTCTATATATATATATATATATATATATATATATTGCAGGACTCATAAATCTTGCTGTGATCTGAATGATTCTGGTATTTTACAGCTTAATTGAGATAATGTATGTACTGTACGCTATAACATGTTATAGAGAGATCATATTCACCAACTTAATTTACTGTTACACATGAATATCATTCTAAACAGGTATATAGGCCTACTGTATCTATATGCATGCACCAATCTAACATTAATATTAAGATTAAACGGTTCAGGACAGTAAACCCTACTGGAGACAGTAAAATATTAAAAACATGTTGCAGTATTACAGAGTTCCTTACAGGTTCAGGAAAGTCAGTGATTCAAGTAGCTTACCCTTATTCTCCTCATTGCAGCAACTATCTCCATTCGGCTGCCAGGACGACCCACCTCCAAACTGCCAATGTACTACACATTTTAAAAGAAAAGGATGTTTACATTATGTAATACAGTAAGTAAGACACAATTGTACATGTATATTGTCCTCATACTAACCGCCTCCCTCCAACGTCTGTGCCATAGACACAGCATCTATCTACTGCTCCCGAATAAGATAGCCACTGGACACTGAGAAATAACAATTACTGTAGGAATTCACCCGTGCAATTTGTAACCTCAGCCAAAACAAAAACATCGCTGTCTTCCATATCAATATTTCATAATAAATGAAAACCATTGTCCCCTGGCTGCCTATGGCTTAAATTTCGAACCATTAAGCACCTACCTTTGCCTCGAAGCAGACCCCATGGTTAAACACCTCGTCGTTGTGCATGGGGATCCTCAGATCATATGCGTCGTCAACTAGATTATACTTAGTCACGCCTGGCATTGCTTTTTAAAGATGACTGACTTCCCCCGACACTTGTTTAACGACAACGCCGAAGGACCAGCACCGCGAACGCGCAACCGCGCGCAACCGCGCATGCACCCGCGGCTTCTGATTGGCTAGACGTCTTCACCCAGAGGTCACTTGTGGGGGAACCGCCGCACTCGAGTCGCGACGTCGATCTGCGGAGGAATTTGATTGATAGGAATCGTTAGGCGATTGACCTCTACGCTCGTAGGTGTGAGACGGAAGGCGAACGCTGCGTTCGGGGGTTCCGATGACGCACGGATTTGCTCAAGGTTGATGAACTGATCAAATAACCTAACCACCAGCCCACCGTTGTGTGTGGTTGTCATCTGGCCGTCAAACCAAACCTAGTGTGGGATAATGACGAACGTTTTTGGTGCTCATATGATGTTAAATGTGAACTTGAGGACACTAAGAAATCACGTTGTGCGTTGTAGACACAATCATTAATGTAATCATGGGCTACAGTTTGTGGTAAGGTTGTGTGACATCTAGTGGCATCACGCGGAAGTGGGCACGCAATTTCAATGCCCCAGCCAGGTAGACAGCAGGCAGGATCAAAATAGCGCTGCCACTGACTGATGATGTCACATGAAGTTTGGTATCTACTATATTTATTCTTCTATTATACATCTATGTCATTATATAGGCTACTGTATGTGGAAGCATTTATAAGGTTTAGACTAAAGCATATGGTTTTAGAGTGACCTGGGTCATGAACCAGTTTCCAACAACCAGTTATGATATCTTAAAGCATTGTCTTCATAACGTGTGTTAAAAGTAGTTCCCAAGGAGTACAATTGACTATATTGTAGCCCATCAATGTGGTCGTATTTTACTAATTTTTCTCATAATCCAGAAGGGGGCGATACAACTCTTCATATTTTCAGATGGTCCATCAAAAAGCCTGTTAAATCGCACTGACGCATAAGAAGACATTTGTTTGACACACAGGAGGGTTGCCTGCAAGTCTCACCATTTCGGCCCAGACTCAACATCAGCTCTTTTAGTGACCCACTTTAACAGCGGCACGTAAGGCCTTGCCATTGATGTCAAGCACCACTCCTGCAGCACATTGGGTCACCGGCACAGAGCATTTTTGTCACAAGTGTCACTCAAAATACACCCTGTTTCTTTTTTGGTTTGTCAGTGTGCAGACACTATGTGCCTGCCTGGTCACAAGCTTCCAGGGTCTTGACAAGCCTTTCTATAAATCACCTGAGTTCAAGTGGCTGACAATGCCATATGCTGTAGACTGAAAACATAATATCCAATTAGTAACCTATTAATTAATATACTATGATAGACACTAACTCTTTGGCTGCCACTGTACAGTAAGGCCTACCCGTAATTATTTCCACCCAGAGCCATGGAAATAACAGTTACGCCAACAACTCGAACAGTCACATGGTTCATGGAGAGGCTAAACCTATGGCATGATAGTTCCCGGAAGTGCTTGGTGGGCAGTTTGAATATATATATACAGATATATAACTGAATTTGTTGGTTATTAGTCAATAAATGCACCAATTTACATTTAAAATCAAATGTACAGTATAGGATACTTTAAGTTTTTAGGCTAACTTCCAGGAACTGGTATCTTTTGATGTCTCAAACTTCATCCATTGTGTAGATGGTACTGTGACGGCCTCCTGGTGTCATGTTGGTGTGGATTGGCTCAACTCCCTATCCAGGAAGTTGAGGGGCGGAGCTGCGTTAGACCAGATGCCACCCACCTGGGCAACCTGGCTCTGGTGGCTATAAAGACCTGCCTGCTCTCCACTCTCGAGGAGGCTTGAAGCTAACTAAGGCTCTTTTGACTTGCCAGCTGTCACTTCAGTTTTTCAATATAACATCTTGTAATCTGATTAAATCCTGTTTTGGACTTTATTTGTGACTATGTGGTCTCATTTTGTCACAATACTCTGAGCCAGGTTGTGACAAATGGGGGCTCGTCCGGGATCCTTCTTTGTCTAATTGCTTGCCTAATGGTGAGTTCTGAATTCTTTGGCAGTTGTTTGTTTGCTTATTCAATAGATATGATGCTATGAAGTGAGTGGTGGTCAGTACTGCTGTTATGTGGTTTTGGGAGGCCTCATAATCTAGTCCTTTGGTCCGTTGTCTGTGTCTCTGGGGAGTTCTGGTACTGTCTTGTGCGGGGGACGTGTGACTTTAAGGGTCATTGGGCTGTGTTGTTTTAGAGTGCACATTGTTTAAATTAGAGCTTTCCCTGATAGGCTTAAGGAATGCTTCCCCTTTGGGTTCATTCGTCAATTCTGGTAGTGTTGCAGTGAACACGGTTAGAGCCTCGTCTCGGGAGCACTTCCTTGGACTCTAGGTGGTCGCTGTTTTCCAGTTGCCGTTTTGGTGTCTAATGGAACCAGTGCATAAGTACCAGCTGCTAGTAACTGCATGAAGACTAGGGTGGAGTTTAACTAGTTTTTGGGCAGGTAGTTAGTGGGGAAGACCTAGTT
>JAODTR010005056.1:0-11634 GCA_025399935.1 Amblyopsis rosae | reverse complement strand
ATAAATTATATTTCTAAGTTGCTATTCATGTCATATTTTCTGTATACTTGCCAGTAAAGGTAAAGTATACTTGGGTATAGTTTTGGTAAGTATACCTGTCAGATCAAATATATATATATATATATATATATATATATATATATAGTAAACTATGTTAAACTAATAGTTAAACTTACAAACTGTCATACAGCCCATTTCATGTTCTTAGAAATGATGTTGGCACCCCATTTGATAAGAATGTGATAAAACAATATTTGTATTAATTTGTGCGTAATTTGTGCACGCAAAATAAATATTTGTGCACAAACCATTTTAGAGACATATAACGTTAAGTTTTTTTCAATGGTGAAATGTCCTCAGCTTTAAATCGTTCACTTGTTTGTGCGTATAATGCACATTTGAGGAAAAAAAAGTGCATTATTGTTTTAAGTTTTATTAAGGTGTATTATATGTAAATAGATGACGTCATCATACTCCCGTTTGTCTCGCCCTGGAGTGGGCTGAATCGCTCATAGGCTTAACATGTACATTTAAACTTAAGAGGTGCCAACGTCACGGACGTTGTGCTTTTTTGTTGTTGCGTTGAATGCTATTAGATTGTACGCTTCAGAGAATCATCTCACATTTGCTTGCGTTTGTGCACTGGTGCACATCCCTTCGTGTAACAAGCAGTGTTAGCTATACAGTTATATGGATAATGACGCATTAACAGCTAAATACAATCTCTCTCACTGCCTCAAGATAGCAATATGCAGAGACAATGTGAAACACCAGCACACCCATTTTATAATTAAACAATGTGCTGGACAGGAAAATAGCCAAGATACTGTGTAACAATATACTAATTGTAAGTCACTTTGGATTCAAGTTTATGCTAAATTTGCTCTTACTTACTTATTTACTTAAACCGTGGTTTAGAAGTATACAACTAGTATACCAATATATTCAGTTGTAGAATAAAACAAAACAAGTTCAGTATAGTGGGATTTCCCAGGATGCCTCAGGGCGCCAGACTGTTGTTTAACCCCAACGTGTTATTGTTTAATTTCTGCCTTATTTCGTGTCTGGTAGAAATGTAATGTAACTGCACTGTTTATCGTGTAGTATATGTTGTATTAGATTATTAGATTGGATTATGTCAATGTTCAGATGTATGTGCAACGTGACTATAACTGTCAGTATGAAAGTTGTACTTCCTCCTACCATCCTAAAATGATGTTATATTATCTGAACTTGGTCTTTGGAAATTGAAGTTTCCAACAAGAGCTGAAGCAGCATCTGCTGTGTGCTTGAATATAGTGTGTGATGTGGAAAATGCATTATAAAGTGAAACCCAAATAAATATAGTAACTGATTCGTGCCAGTTGCTTGAATTTATAGTTTTCAATATATTTACTTTAAAGTTAACTGAAGGTATACATTTATGTTTACTAGTATGTATCAAATTATACTTAAAGTATATAAGTTATCGAAATAGTAAACCTTATTTTACTCAAAGTATACTACAAAGTATACTAAAAGAGGTTCCAATTTAGTCCCAACAAGTATTAAAATAGTACATTTTAAAGTATACTACTAGTACATTTGTATTAATATACTTGCTACATCAAGTATACTTGAAATGTACTCAAGTATAGTTATTTATACCAGAAAAGTATAATAATTTTATGTATTTATTTATGAAATTCCAATTACGCATCCCTGCGGTGTAAGTAGCGCGCACGTTGTGTGCGTGTGTGTGTGTGTGTGTGTGTGCGTTTGGGTTTGGGGGGAGGGGGGGCGACGGCAGCCTGTGATAAGGGCTTTAGACTACAGTGGTTGAGTAAGCTCGGCAGCGAAGCCCACTGGCCAGAATGAAACTTCCTTCCTGGCGGCGTCCGGCCAAAAACGCACACATACGGTTTTATAAACTGGGACAATGTCCTGTCCAGGACCGCAAAATCCAAACCGGACTGTCAAACTGCGCAACCTGATACAGTCGCGACTAATCAGAAGGTCTCACTCATCCAAGCGAAGGAGATGCAGTCTGCAGGAACGAGCTTTCTTTGGCTGGTTTTCATGTCCGGGCTGGACAGAGGGCTCTTCCAGCCCGGACAGTGCACCGACAAAAAATGTTTCGCAGTTTTCCCAGAGGCGGTTGACTTCACCGGCGCGAAGAAACTGTGCGAAGAAAGAGGTGCACTGCTGATGACCGTGAAAACAAACGAGACGCACGACATTGTTGTACGTTTACTCAATGGCTTCAAAGGAAATTACTGGATTGGCTTGCAGTTAAAGGGTAGCCAGTGCCCAGACGTGGCGTCCCCGCTACGTGGCTACAAGTGGTCGACGGGAGAGACCGCTTCCAGTTTTCACAACTGGAGCAAGTTCAGCAGCAGCTGCTCCAAGTGTGTGTCGGTGTCTGCTGAGGAGAAGGCTACTTGGGTGCAAGAAGCCTGCAGTAACACACTGCAGGGCGTTTTGTGTGAATCGTTTGATGAACCGTGCAGCGGTTTGCCGAACAAGAATGTGAAATATTCCGGGCCCATGTACTTTCAGGGAAACATCTTCCCCACGGGGAGCAAAGCGCGAGTCCAAGGACTGGACTCCGATTATGTTGAGGCAGAGCACATCTGCGCAAGCGGGGAATGGCTGCAAGCACCCTGGAGTTGCGAGGTGCAAAACGGGGGCTGTCAGAACTCATGCGAGTCTCACGCAAACCGCTTTTCCTGTGCGTGTCCGACAGGGCAAACTCTCCAGAGCAATAACATAACCTGCTCTGTGGATCCGTGCGCGGAATGCGCAGAATGCAAAAAGGAGGGCAATACGTATGTATGCGCATGTAAACCAGGTCACGTGCTCGCGGGTGACAGAAAAGCGTGTGTGGACATTAACGAGTGTCTAGATGTAAACAGTTGCCCTCTTGACTTCGTTTGCGTGAACACGGAGGGTGGCTTTCGGTGCGAGTGCAGCGAGGGCTTCCTCGAGGAGGGTGGAAAATGCGTTAACGTTGAAATATGCGACACATGTGAACACTGGTGTGAGACATCTGAAGGCCAGTATATATGCAACTGTGACCGTGAGTTCATAGTGTCACCAGATGATCCCAGTAAGTGTGTACCCCACTGTACTGAAAAGGCGTGCCAAGCTAAATGTATCGGGGATATCAGCAGCCCTGAACCACAATGTGACTGTCCCAACGGCTACATACAAGACGTTCAAGAAGACATGGTCATGTGCGCGGACGTTGATGAATGTGGCAACCAAAATCAATGTGACCATACTTGCAGTAACACATACGGTAGTTACAGGTGTTCGTGCAATTACGGCTTTGAGTTGGTTAACGAACACAAGTGTGAGAAAGTGCCTTTTATCGATGTTTCAGTATCAACGCCGATTTTGGAGGCCAGCACACCAAAACACAAAGACGTAGTAAAACCCACTGCGTTCCCCACGTACGTCAAGACCGGCAGCGTGATGGGCATAGTCGCGTTTATAGTCTTCACAATACTGCTGCTGTTTTTCCTGGCACGCCAGGCGCACAAACGTTGCCGGACACTTACCCTACCTAGAGACGTGGACATATTCTATCTGCAGCAGGTGACAACAGAAAAATACAAGAAATTCTCATTTGACAAACAATGGTGAAACAACGCATAAAGACTACAACGAACCTTAGAAATTAAATAATGCGTTTTGTTTGCCCATCACTGACTCTGTCAATAAAGTACATGGACATGAAAACCTTAAACCACATTACATTAATCATATTGACAGCCTATATCCACGTGACGTGGATTCCTTTCACCTTCATGTTAAATGCACAATATCCACAACACTTTCAACTACACTGAAGGTAGCCTCCTTGTGTCACATTGCCAAGTACGCTAGTGTTTTTGTTTTCTTGTGAATTTTATGCTAACGATTTAAGTGAAAATGTTGTGTAAACGATTTACTTGGCAGTGAAAATAACTTATTTTGTTTGTAAGCCCATTCCCTTTAAAGCAGTTGTTTGGTATAAGCTTAATTATAAACTCCATAGATGTGTAAAGCAGTGTGACTTTATACTATACTATAATATTAGGGGCACGGGGTGGTGACGGTATAGTAGTGTCTTGAAGAAATATAGGCCTAGTTCTAACTGTATGAATCCTAACATTTCTCTTGTAAGCGTTAAATCATTCATAAAGTTTGAAAATGTTTGTATCTTACTTTCATGATAGTCACTGTAAATATGATCATCATAGGCTACTGGTGGTATATGCAAATGAAGGACAGGCTTACTTACTGCTAACTTCTGAATGCTGCTAACCTGTCTAACGAATCTGATTACTTAGGCCTATTTGTGGCACAAACATTGAGAGGACACGTGAATCTGCTGCTATAATGAATGTCGACTTATACTAACAAAACACATGTTGACTTTAATTATTGTACATAGCTATTCTGTGCCTAGTGGTCACCTTTCACGTTCTGTAACATGTTTTGTGTTATGTATGTGTGTGTGTGTAATGTAAATAAAACAATACATTGAACTGTTATGTGTTCGGTTTCAGTTATGGCTAGGCCTACATTTGCTTTGGGGGTAAAATGCTCTGTATCAAAAGATTATCCTGACCTCGATTGAATGACTGAGATATATAATGAGATAATTATGGATGTATTTGTTATAGGGCAATTCATTGTCTACTTTCACCCCGAAAGTAATGCATACAAAAAAAACCACGGACTATTCCTCGTTTGCGCAATTCTCAAATCATCTTTATAATACACATCATATACAGTAATAGCTAGACATTAGAGAGAGGGACTGCATTCGGGGAGGGGCTGCTGCTAATTGAGAGAGATAGACAAGCCTTTGCAAACGAGCAAAGTGCGTAAAAGGGTGTGCGCAATGTGTGAGCGGCCAATCTTCACAGTGCGCCGTCGCGGTGGAACTCCAGCAGCAGTGCGATAAAAAACAACTTCCTTCCTCGGCCAGAGCACTAACATGGAGTTGGGGGGTTATATAGCCGAGCTATGCGCCGGGTAAACACTTCCACAAACATGTTCCTGGGCTACTTTTTGGCACACAAGGTTCGCGGACAGGTTTTTCAACATTTCAAAATGAGAAATATTATAGGAATATTTCCCATTGCTGTAACCTTTTTGTTTGCAAAAGCCGACGGAGTCGCTTCAAATAACGGATACTGCATCGGGAACCTGTGTTTTGAGGCGTTCCAAGATCCCACCGATTTCTTTGCCGCCCAGAATCAATGTCAAGAAAAGGAAGGAGATTTAATGACGGTTCGCTCGTCGGTGTCTCACGACGCTCTTTCTATTCTGGTAGGGAGTTTTATAGGCAAATACTGGATCGGTTTGCATTTACTAAGTGGGTGTTCCAACGCCACGCAACTGCGAGGGTTTCAGTGGGTGACAAAGGACATAGAATCCGACTTTGACAATTGGGCAACGTTGGACAACCGCTGTTCTCCCCAGTGCGTATCGGTGTCAAAAGACAACGGCTTCAAATGGACGCAGGAAACGTGCAGCAAACAGGCAGCTGGGTTTCTATGCGAGTACAGTTTTCAAAACCCTTGTAAACCCATAGCCGTGCAAGGGGGCGAAACTATCAGCTACAGCATCCCTTATGGATTCCAAAGTGAGGATGCGTTGTCGCTTCCCCCAGGAACAACCGCAATCAGTAAGTCTACAGGGGAGAAACACAATTGTTCCACTCAAGGTGAATGGATAAAGCTGTGTAACCGTGGATTCCAACTGGCTAAAGACGGCAGGACGTGTAAGGACATCGACGACTGCGCTAATTCCAGACAGTGTCCCGGGAACAACGTTCGGTGCGTGAATACGCCAGGCTCGTTTAAATGCGAGTGCAAGACTGGATACCAGATGACAGCGCATGGCGGTTGCGCCTTAGACGCGTGCGTATCAGGACCCTGCGAGCAGAAGTGCGACAGCGTGTCCGGCGGTGGTTACAAGTGTTCATGTTTTGAAGGATATGAAGTAAATCCAACGAAACCGAAAACGTGTGTGCTCCACTGTGATCAAAAGGAATGTCCCTCTATATGCGACCCTAATGATGACAACCAATGCGAGTGTCCCGAGGGTTATGTTAAGGATGAGAAAGACAACGGGTCTGCATTTTGCGTAGATATAGACGAGTGTGTCATGAATTTATGCGAGCAGGACTGCATTAACACGTATGGCAGTTATATCTGTTATTGCAATAAAGGCTTTGTGTTCAATGCTGACGGTTCAAATTGTGTAAAGGACGACGTCAATATGTCTACAAATCCCGAACCCTTACCAACGAACCGTCCATCGTCTACATTAACACCTGGGGGACTCCTGGGGATAATACTCTGTATTGTCGCTGTTGTGTTATTAACCGTTTTTCTTATTTACCATATCCTCAAACGTCGCTCTAAGTCACAGGCTGTGGTCAGTGAAGATGAAGCTGTGGGTTTGCAGCAGCACGTCACAGAAAAGCAGCATCCAACAGACGAACCTTTGGACATTTAATAGGACTATGGACTACGACTTATTCAAAGTGATTTGGGGAATCTACATCAACACCTTTCAAACCTTGCCTACATAAACTGCAGGCCGACACAGTGCTTTGTAAACACGTCAAATACAATAGTATATACAAGGAAAATGTTGTGTTTGTTGTCAGGATCTTCGGCTCATTCAGACAGGAGGATTAGGCTATACGCTTCCACATGGAATACATCTGCCACTGTAAACAAAATAAAGTACAATGCTTATCAATTCATATTTAGTTAGAAAACCATAACTCTACAATGTATATGAATGCAATTGGTCACGACCGCCAACATATTTATAAGACTTACATAAATAAGAAAAAAAAGTAGGCTATAATTGTCTGGGTGCTGTATGGCCTCAACGCCTCCACCTGCTGGCAAATTTAATTTTTTTTTATACTTTTATAAAATAAACATTTTAACGTTAAAGGCTATCAAGACAGGTGCAGGCTTACATTATCTATTGTAAAAATAAAAAGGAATAGGCTAATTTAATTTGATTGTTGTAAATTGCAGACATCTTTACACATTTTCAGTTGAATATGTCAAATTTTGTGCCCTATGAAAAAAACGAATTTATAATAATAATGATGAAGTAGTGGTGTGTGAGGAATTACCCTCTAACTGGCCCCTTTATGACGTTCCTGGTTACAAGACCTTGTAGGCTTTATAAACTACTTTCTCAAGTATGACTGCTGAAATACACCAGAAGAAGGAAATAGGCCAACTGGTATATGTTCAAGGAGGACTGCGGTGCAGCATGAAAGCGATCGAGTTTTCCAGCCGTGGCGTTGTTCTAACTTGTAACAATGTCTTATTGCCACTAGATGACGTGATTTAACTTAGATTTGCTTGCTGGTAGTCCCTTAATTTCAAATCCATGTAGTTATTATCTTGATGTTTTATCTATTTTGGGAGTTTGGAATAAGCTATCTTTATTTTATTTATGGGCCATCGACACAATATAATATTTTTACCAATAATAAATATCAAGTGTCAATTATTGTAAATGTATCGTCTATGTACTGTATTTGGATTGTGACTAAATAGAACTTCTCCATTCCTCTGAACCATAGCTCCCTCTGAACATGACCTGCATTGTATGTTTGAAAACAGGAAGCTACTGGGAAGAAGACGACTTCCTTCCTTTCAGCCTGGCTGTATCCTCTCTGGGGGCTGTGGGGGCCGGCAAGGGCACTCCCAGTCAAGGCCGGATTAGTACCACCAGGGGCCCCTGGGCACTGAAGGTCATGGGCCCTCCTCCCCTCCGTAACACCCACACTCAAAGGTGGCACCGTGGCGATAACAAAGCTATTGACAAACTGCAGGCACCAGCTAGAACCTTCGCCCCACCAGACAGACTCCACATACACACACGATGCCAAGGCATACAATAATGATTTAAACACAATTACAGGAGGTTGTGGAGAGGTCCTGTCGGGAAAGTGGGACCATCCTCATGTCAGTGATTTAGTGGAAGAGGTGAAAGTGTGTGTGTGTGTGTGCATTTATGCACTGTAGAACGTTGTTGCAGAACAGACAGATGACGGTATGATAGAAGGAGTTGGTGTCTTCTTGTGTTTCTATATGGACATCAGAAACTGTACAATATAACAGGCTCTAGTGAGCTGCTAACATCAATAAATAGTAAGAGTTTAGCATTCAAAAGAAGTTTCTTTTGAAATAATTTAAAATAATGAATCTAAACTATATTATGCATTACATTTGGCCTTTTACGCTGCAACTATTCATTTACAAACACTATCTCTAACACTGTTAGACGGACAGGTAAATTAACCGTAACTATGTACTACAGACTCTCAAGTTAATACAATGACAGAAATATGGCAGGTCTACTGCAGAGGAGCCAAAAAGCTCTCAAGACCCCCCCAGTCCCCAGGAAGGATGTCATCTGAAGTCAGAGTAGCTTGGCCTTCACATTCCACGTGTGCCTGACAGGAGCACAGCTCATCGGGATGGCTTGAGTGGCCTTGTGTCTGGAGAGAAGGAAGCTTGTAGCAAGGAAGACATATGGTAGCACAGAGCAGAGGATGTATGGATTACGTCTAAACCGCTAGCTGTTTTAGATGCTAAAATCTGAATTTTAATATCAACTGTAGCCCACTTATGAAACACTGTCGGTAACAATTAAAATGCTTTGTTTGTACAAACTCCATATGTGGGAGTTTAATGCATGCAGAAGAAAAGAGTGCTTAAGAAGACATTTTAATACATCTCATGCAGTACGTGACGTGGGGCACAAAAGTAAGCTGCAGAACTTGCTCTCACAATGAAAACCCAAAGCATCAGCGAACAGGTATTATCAGCATTTAAAACACTTACAAAAATAAAAATGAATAATATTCGGACCATATCTGACACAATATATTAAGTATCACACGTAACATACATATGGCACAATTGACTGCTATTGCCAAGGCTACTTTTAGCAATTGGTTAATTAAAAGATAAAATAAATCTGTGTCTTTCAGAATAAAGACATTTTCAGGGATAATGCTTGAGTCCTGCACGGCAGACTAACCCAAAAGCTGACACCAGTTTGGGACAAGCCTGAGGTACGTTCAAGTTCAGCAAACGCGTTTGTGTTGAACTTTCAATTAGAATGTTTTGTGTAAATATTCCAACCTAGATTAAAAACGTAACCCTTTGTTTAACGTGTGTTGGATAAAAAATACCTCCTCAGACCTTTTGCGTGTGTTCGTAAACATTCATAGCAAACTCAAAGCAAACAAAACAGTTTGAATATGTTCGAAAACATTCGCAATTGTTTGCCAATGTGAACGCACCTCTGATATCACTCAGATTCAAACCAGTGAATTACGTTTTAATACCAATTATTGTGTACTGCTTATGTGCTGTTAAATTAATTCAAATGAAACAATTTTACTCTTAGGGGATACTAGCTAGTAGCTTTCCTACTTTAATTATATTTATTGACCTTTTACTTACTCATCTGTGCCATTTTAGTGCCATTTTAGTAAGGATAATTTGTTAACAAAAGGTGCTAAAGCTGTAATGCAGCGAGCATTTGCATCTGTCACAGAAAATTTGACAGATGCATATATATATATATATATATATATATATATAATTTTTTAAAATTCTGTCTAAATCCTAACCAAGCCAGGCATGTCTTGCTCCTGAAACATCTGCGGGCATAATATGGCAAGCAATGTTTTCCTCAATGAGAGCTTTTTCGTAGCAGATTTGGAACCTTGGCAAAGCACATACTTAAACAAATCACACTTAGTGCGTCTGGTGTTCCATGAAACATACTGAGTGTAGTACTGGATAGACACATAGTGCTGGACGTTACGTTTACCGTTCTTTCTAAGTCAACATAAACTCTCAGCAGGGGGCATGGCTGTGATTGTGAGTGGAGGTGCGCTGGCATCACTTTTTGGCACATTCAACTCGAAGGAATTGCACTTGACGTTTAAGGTCCTGTTACAACAGTCAACGCTCTTTGGGGAGGCAGGGGGCGCCCTTTCCCTCTTCGAGGTCCGCTCGGGCTCAGCCTGACCCTCCCCAGCGCCGGGGAGTGGTCGACAACAACACCGCTCTGTGTGTTTTGTCCAGGGTCCCTCCTCGTGACAGAGGAGCAGGTCTTGAGTCCGAGGGGGCGCCCGGCCTCCGACGCTCACATTCTGGGCGACAGTGGGCTCCGTCTCCTTGGCCCCAGAGAGAAGGGTCTCCCCGTCCTCCCCAGCCAGCTCTGAAGCTGGGAGGCGGGGGGCCGGGTCTCGGTCGAGGCGGTGTCTCGGGTCCGTGGGCGTCGCGTGGACACAGTAGCTCCCGGGGGAGCGGCTACGGACAGAGCCCTGCTCCCCGGGACGGGCCTCCCTCCCCGGGGAGCAGTGGAGGAAGCGGATGGGGGGGCGGTGTGCGTGGCGCGGACGGCACTGCGGAGGCGGCCGGGGATCGCCACACTGGCAGTCGGGGCTTCGGGGGTCCTGGCCCCCGTTGGAGGGCTGCACGGGCTTCTCCTCCCTCCCCTCGTCCCCTCCGCCGGGCCCGGGGGCGAGCGGTTCCAGCTCGTGGTGCTCCGCGGGCTGGGGCTTGCCCTGGACACCGGGGCCAGGCAGGGCCTGGCAGCAGGCGGGCAGCGGAAGGGGGATGCGTCCGCAGGAGCCCTGGGGCCCGAGGCAGCGGCACAAGCCCTGGAAGAAGAAGGTGGCGAAGGCCCAGCTGACGCACATGATGAGCATCATGAAGGTGCCCAGCTGGGTGTAGGCCAGCACCGTGGACGGCATCATCATCGCCCCGGCGACGAAGGTGGTGAGCGCTGCCATGGCGATGGCCGAGCCCATGCGGCCCAGGGAGAACGCCACCTTGCCCTCGCGGTCGGGCGCCGGTGCCATGCGGTATGCCACGCCGTAGTGTACGGCGAAGTCCACCGACAGCCCCACGGCCACGGAGATGGTGACGGACTCCAGCACGTTGAGCTCCCAGCCCAGCAGCACCAGGGAGCCCACGGTCACCGAGATGGTGCCGGCGATGGACGCGATGGCGTACAGGCTGATGAGCACGTTCCACGTGGTCAGCAGCATGACGGAGAAGGCCAGGGCCACCGACAGCGCCATGGCGACCAGCGTGCCGCCCGACAGGCTGTCCTGCAGGTCGTAGAACTCCAGGTTGCTGACGAACCAGCCGTGGCTGAGGCCTGCAGGGGCCTGGAGCAGCTCCTGGCCGATCCAAGTGTCCACCTGGAGGTCACACGGTGAGGAGCGGCCATTAATGCAGCTACACACGGCCAGTATAATATATAATATCCCACAAGGGATATACACTGTGTAGAAATTAAGACATCAATGCAGCAGATTCTCTGGTTTTACTTTTTAATTTACACACACACACACACACATATATACACACATATACACACACACACACGCATATATATACACACACACATATATATATATACATATACATATATACATATATACACACACATATATATATATATATATATATATATATATATATACACACACATATATATATATATACACACATATACACTACCGTTCAAAAGTTTGGGGTCACTTAGAAATTTCCTAATTTTTGAAAGAAAAGCACAGTTTTCTTC
>JAODTR010005055.1:0-11635 GCA_025399935.1 Amblyopsis rosae | reverse complement strand
CCATGTGATTGTTGATGAGATAATTGCATTAATGAGAAATTGAACAGGTGTTCCTAATAATCCTTTAGGTGAGTGTACATAGACAGACAGACAGACAGACAGACAGACAGACAGACAGATAGATAGATAGGTAGATAGATAGATAGATAGACAGACATCCATACATACAGTACATACAGCTAGATAGATTTACAGACAGATAGATAGATATACAGACACACAGACAGACAGGCAAGACTGCATAGGCATGAATCACAGTGCAGTGACGTACATGCTTCTCTGCTGACACCACAGGCCACCCTTGCTCTTTTCCATTCGCTGCTTTTTCTCTCAGCGGTACTAACAGCTTGCCTCTGCCTCATGCAATGTTGTAATCCCTCTGAGTTTAATTCACCGCCCCTGCAGGGCTTTTATGAGCCCCATTGAGGAAATGGACTTTAGCGGTGCTCTGTCTAAGCCCCTTGTGCTGTAGCCTAACCCATTTACGTGCACATGCACACATGCACGCACACACGCATGTGTACTTGTGTATATACACACAGCTACTGTACATTACAAAACAAAAGCTCTGACCTTGCCATAGACAATTATCTTAGAGCATACGTGATGATGTGTGGCTCCTGGTGAAATAGCCTTACAAGGCTTATACAGTATTTGAGGTATGCATGTGTGATTTATGACTTGGTTAAGACAAGAATCAGTTGTGGGCATTATGTCTACAACTCAAAAGGAGATGCCTGTTCTCATAGTGACCTGGAAGACGAGGTTTCATTTTGACCTCAATGTGTGGTGCCACTGGCTGAATGGAATTGATAAAAATGAAAGATATTTCTGGTAACCTTCCCCCCAAAAGAGCTATCTTTGTATCTGCTGGCGTTTAGAGGGCCTTGAAAGACATATCTACTGAAGGTAAGAACTTGACATATCCTGTGTAGACTTAGTCCACAGTGGGAATAAATCATACTTACTTGAGGAATTTTCAGAAAATAGTTGTTTTCACAACTTTTGCCATCATGCCAAACTGTGTGCCAAGCAATGCACATTCACACTCTGCATTCAGTTACACAGTTATACACTCACAATATATTATTTTAATTGCCAACATGTTAACACTGAATTAAATCCTGCTTCCATAGGTGTCTGTCTATTAAGTTGTTCTGTAATATATATATATATATATATATATATATGTTTTTATCTGCGTTCCATTTGACCACGTTATTAAACAAGTATCGTTATATTTAAAGGCCAATATAGTGTTCGGCATTGTTCCATAGCATATTGTTCTAATACAGTTGAGTCACTGCACTCAATATCCTTGAAGTTTATATGGCAATAATCCATCCCATAAGAGTTTTATAGGCCAACAATAACACATACAACTTAAATGATTGTGAAATGAATGAAATGATTATATATATTAAGGCTGTTTGTTGTACCATAAGAAATTAACTTGCTGCTGGAATCTTGATTCAGTTTCAGTTTTCAGTTTCCTCTCAGAGGGAAGACATGGGGGGCGTGTCTGGGTGTGTGGGGTGTCTGTGGTGGGGGGGGGGGGGGGTGTACATTGTGTGCTGAAAACAATGCTCCGAACAGCATTTGGTTTTGTACGGGCTGAGGATAGAGCACATTTATAAATCAATCTTAATTTTAACATAAATGTTTTTCTCTATGTCCGTTAATACTAACATTCAAAGAAAGAACTTTCCTCTTAGTCTCAAGGCACTGCAGTCTTTTTTCTCTGTGGTTCCACAGTATAGACTCCATGACATACCGTTAAACATCTTGCCCCCTTAAGGCATGCCGTCCGAGTGAAAGAAAAATCTGTGTCTCGCACCAATGCACGCCAGACCCTGTCTAGATAAACAATCTCAGTCTCTATGCCTTCTGGAAACAATGTGTCAAAAATTGATTTCCTCTGGCTGGCTTTTCTCTGAGCGTCATGCAGTTGAGGTAGCAGATACTGGGAGCTGTGGTGCGTTCAAAAAAAAGCAAAACGGGGATAGTTGTCGTGGGGACACTCACAATATGACCAGAGACATTTTATGAGCCCGTTACAATGCAGTGTAAAACTGGAACTGGTTAGTTGGCCTGTGTGATGCTACTCAAGAAGAGGCTGTGGTAGTATCTTGTAATAGAGTGCAGCCCATAGGCACTGCTATGCCTCATAAGGTGAGAGCTATCATGGCTAAGGGTCTGACATCCCTCATAGTGGCAGTCCATAGTCTGCTAACATCTACTACTGCAAAGTCAGCAGCGCTACAACACAACACTGGTGTCTCTAGGCGCTGAACCTTCCAATAGACAATTAATCTCCCTTAATGAACTACATCAATAATGCAGCAGGACGTGAAGCAATTTGGACGTCAAAGGTCCACGTACAGAACATGTTCTTGTTAGACCTGAGATCTCTTTGCTTGGGTGAAGATCGCAGAAGTTCAACAGAAATTCAGCACTGTTCTCAAGTTAAAAAACACCTGCAGATTTTGGGACGCATGGGTCAGTTTGAATAATGATGGTGTGTGTAGGAATAGGCATACCTATGTATAATGCCACCTAATGCTGCTCAAAAAAACGTCATGGCAGATGTACTGTCCTAATTTAGATGATCCAATAATCCCAAGAGTAACAGCCCTGTAGGAACACTGGTTGCTGTGCTATGCCCATGCAAACAGAAGCCCCGCTTTACCAAACTGAGGTAGATAATGACTGGTAAAAATGAATATACACACACACGCACACACACACACAAAAGTTTTACTTCGCTGAAGAAGACCTGCATCATTAGCCGAGTGAAGAATTGCAAATGCCAAAACCGCTGAAGGGAATTTGAGAAACTCGAGCCCTTTGCTAAACTCCCACAATCCCTCTCAGGGCCTGCATTCTCTAGGTCGTGCCTGCATTCCCTCCGCTTGCACGCTCTCACGCGCACGCCCTCCTCTGCCGCCACAGACTATAGCGGGCCGTGTGATTCGCCTGAAGATGATGATTTTAACCGCCACGTCGGGGGCTGACAGCGTAGCTCCCGCGTCACCACCCGGTCCCGCCTCTAAACCAACAACGGGGTGCTTCATAATTGTAAAAGTGCATTTACCTCTGTAGACCGTCTAATTTACATTGTAGGTCTTGCTGTCTCTCTCTCCCATAAAACACCAGTGACCAGCAGCCGGATGGAAGGGCGTGGCAGGTCATAAACGTCTGGGCCTGCTGATGATGACATGCTAGCAAACATGCAGGACGCATCAGAGAGGCTATATGACGCTTCAGTTGCAGCACACACACACACACACATGGCTCAAACCCACAAGAAGGCATATGTGCTGCTTACTCTGTTATACCTCTTATAATATATAGTGTACACTGCACAGTACACAAGCACTTAGCTACACCGGTAATCTCTTGGGTAAATTATTTGCAATGTGTGCACGCACACGCACGCACACACATGCACGTGCGCGCACACACACACACACACGCACACACAAAACACACACGCACGCATACACACGCACGCACACGCACAGACTAAAACACACACAAAACCATTATTTCCCTTCAGGCCATTTGTGGAAGGAGCTGAGACTTCGACGACCACATCATCTCACACAGCCCAACACTTGCTTACATAGAGTAAAATATTGTAACAATAACAGATTTCAGAGAAAAGTGCACACAATGGAAATAGAAACACAAATACAACTAAAATAAATGACAGGATTATATTTATTACATTATAAAAGTAAAAAACTGTTGGTTCAAATATGAGCAAAAGTTTAAAATTAAATTAACAAATGGTTCACTGCCAGGTTTTATAGAGGCAATTCATATTTATAAGAAATCGCATCAATTTTCAGTATTGAAATTTTCAGTAATTCCGGCCTTGTCAGGGCAAACCTTGCTTGAGGACAGAGGATAACAATGGAAAAAACACTATTCTCAAAATGTAGCAGAAGACAGACCAGATCTACAAATATACAGAGGGGCATAGTGAAAGACAGAGGTCATCTTAGTGTACAAGAAATTGCGCTGCAGAACTATTATTATAACATATTTATCCATCTCCAGATCTCGTCTGTATTTAGCCTGGAAAAGACTGCTTCCGGTCATAGTCTTTGCAGATGCAATTTACTGTATCAGCTCATTTTGCGTCATATTTGGGGCACATGGCATCTGACTTTGCCTTGTGCGACTTTGCCTTGTGTGGAGACTACATGCGCAATATACAGACGTGCCCAGGTGCTGGATGGTTAACGGTGGACCCTGCCTTCTATTAGGACCCAAATTACTTTTACAATTACTGATGCAGCCTACACATACAGTACGTGACAGCTGCTAATAAATGCAGGCTGGCCCAAAGAGGCACTGGATTAGGTTTAGAAAAGGTGCAAAGGCAAGGAAGAGAGAGAGAGAGAGAGAGAGAGAGAGAGAGAGAGAGAGAGAGAGAGAGAGAGAGAGAGGCAGAGAGACGAGATGTTTTCTATATGACGAAAGAGGTTGCCACATGCTAAATCTATGCGGCTGCTTTGCTGACATTGATAAGCTGTCTCAAAAATATGAATGAAACTAGAAGTTCAGAAGAAGAGAATAATAACTTACAGTGTTTCAGATGCCCTCGCATGTCTCAGAAATTGTTTTTAGTCACTAATGGACCCAAATGTTGGCAGTTTTTTCAACCATCAACATTCAAAATCTTTTCAAAAACATGCTTCTAGGCTGGTGTTTAGCTTGTTGTATTTTGTTTTATAGCCACAATGCTCTACTGACAGAGTGCTCAGAATAGATTGTGTAGTAGATAACAGGATTGTATTACACAACGCAATCTGAATGTAATTTATCTACATATTTCAGTTGCTTTACTGTAACTTAAGATGCTATTAGCTAAACCAGCAGCACCAACACAGCTTTCCTCCCGAGAGACTCTATGTCCTTCATTGTCCATTGTGACTCTTCTGTCCTATTCCCTTTCTGTTCTTTCTACCTTGAGACGCCTGAGAAACATTTCTCAAACACGTATAATAGAGCTCACAGAATCCCATATTTCTGTCCCAGCTTGTTCAGAAACAACTTGATTTGAAAAAGGACTCTCGTCTTTGAGTTTGAACCCGCAACAACAGATTCAAGAAGCAGTGACGCAATCGAGGAGTCCACCTTTAATCTTGCATCTACATGGTATACACTGCTTGCTTAAATGTTACAGTAAGTCCACAGTATAGATCCAATGAACGCGGCTATATTATGTACGTATCTGCAAGTGTCAGTATGTCAACATATACTCACCTTGAGTTGAGGTGTGTCCAGATTGAGATATTGAATATGTGTTTGAACCTTGCATCCCCCTCAGAAGTACTAGCCACCCACCACGGCCTTCCACCTATCGCAGTAGGGTGGTGGCACAAAGAGGGCCTCCACTGAGAGCTCTCAGTTCCAGCCCAGGAATTCTAGCAGAAATTCCTTGGCTGATATGGCAGGTCCATTCCCCTTCAGGAGCGGCTGCTGAAAGGGTTGAAACCCTAAGCACTGAGACAGGAGGCAGGGTTTACCGTCTTGCGACAGTACTGGCCTGGGGCTATAGGATATCCGACTACACCCTGAGAGAGGGTATACTTTTTTTATCTCTATCATTATTCCGGTCCGCCTACCAACAAACTGGTAACCAATAGCTGTGCACATATAACACTATGCCCTAAATGATGCCGTATGCCCCACACTCTCTCAGGAGTAATCAGGAGTAATATTTACTTACCTTAGCCTTGGAGAGCTGTGTGTGTGGAGTGGAGTCCCCGTCAGATAAAAAGAGTTAAGTCCAGACGCTGATCTCTTTCAAGGTATTTCTGTCTTCAAAAAATAACAAAAAGCTGGAAAAAGCTATCAAATGTACTCAAGCGTACAGTATATAGCACTTTCTTCCTCTATGTCTCAGCTTCAAGTTCAAGATCTCAGAAGTGGCTCTGTAAACATGATCTCTTGTCCTTTTCATATATATATATATATATATATATATATATGTTTTATCTGACCTTCCGGACATCGTCAATATACAGTACTTCATCAGCAAATAGCAAACGTTCATTTCATGGTTATAGTATATATATGCATAGTGATACTGATGTGACAACCATGAATAAACGTATATTTTAAGTTACAATTTGGTCATTTAGACAAAGTTAATATATGAAGGAGCAGGTGGGTTAGGCGTCTAGCTCAAGAAGGTATATATATATATATATATATATTCTGAAATCTTCTATGTAGACAATAAATGCTTCTATGCAACATAAAATGTGTATTGTATATTGGGTATATTAAATGTGATTTGTAAAGCAGGATGTAATACAACCACTCAATACAAAATCAATCGCTGTAAGAAATAGAAAATAATGTGAATGCACACCTCATTTGTCATGTCTTCCAGCTCATAACAGGTAAGAATGTAGGGCCTTAAAACACCCACAAATGGGAAATAATCACTAATAAAGGATGACTTAGTAGCCTCATCACACAGCAAGGCATGCCATCAGTCTGGTGGTATCCACTGGCTATCTTCATCGTCTGTTAAAATAAACTCACAGAAGCAATAAGGCATAGCATTTATTCAACTAAAGTCAGTCTACAATACAGTATACTGCCACACCAGTTGTTTTCAAAATGAGGCTTGGGACCCACAATAGCTCACGGGATGCTTTTGTTGAGATTCAGAAGATATGTATTTATTATATAATATAATATTACACAATATTTAATTAATTCTATGTTATGTTATGTATTTTTTGTTATTATCTTGACAAGATTACATTTGTATGGGTCATGCGTTAAAAAGTTCGAAATCCCAGCCAGCTCTGTGCCTGCTAAATTTAATTATATTCATTCCTTGTGTACACTTAACATAAGGGTGAGGAGTTGATATTCAGGGTGTGTTAACCACAGTCATATTAGAAGAGTCCCTGTGACCTACCTCTGAGAGTCCACCGAAAACTATTGCAGACAGTAATTGCCATCTACACTTTGAGATATCAGAATCCGTTCACGTTTGTTGTGTCTCTAACGACAACAACAAATACAAAAGACCTAACGCCTCTGAGCGAAAGCTCCGGCGTGCTACATTCATTACTCTGTCGACGGATACAATCCTGCACAGCTTTTCCTTCTAAACACCCTTGCACATTGTTGGGCAGAGGAAATCCTCAAACACGCTGGAGAACAATACATCCCTCAATAACAGTGGCAAAGCTTCTTCATCACTCCAAACCACGGCAGATGACTTGCCTCCAATTGTCTCTCATAGATCTATAAGTGGGCAGAGTACAGGTGCGTATGGATGAGAAGAATAAACAGTCACAAACTAACAACGCACACAGAGAAGCACACTGAAAAAAAAACAACACTTTCATATAAAAAATAACTGGTAAACAAACAACAACCACCACACACATTCATCATTCACTCTCAGTCATTTCACCTGTGGGCATATATATATATATATATATATATAATGTGCATATGTATATATACTGTATATACCCACACAACAGGTGAAATGAATAAGAGTGAATGATGAATGTGATTCCAGTGTGTAGCTGGGGTGTGATGAACATATATATGGCTAAAGTACAATGAGGAGGAAGGGCCCTGCCCCTGGGTGACACTCCTGATGTTACAAGATCCTTCTGTTATTAGAAAATAGAAACAGTGGCTCAGAGCTGTCTGGGGGTGAGAGGAAAACACCAACAGGAAGGTTGACTTGAGCAATAACAGTTTGTACCTGGGTGACATTTCACAAGGAAAGCAATAGCAAGACATGAGGCCGATTAGATTACAGTATAAAGTGTCTTTATACTGCTTGCTAGTGCTGTGACCAGGGTGAACAACTGGCCAAATTAGCATTTGATAACATTTTTACATTCAAATATAAGTCTAATTAACTTTTAAACCTCTTCCACTATCTCACTCAGACCTGGAGCCTGTAGACTGCATATCGTAATTCAATACCTTTAACCAGGCAGAGCAGAACACGTTAACACGTTTAGAGAGCAATTACAATTACATTCTGTGAGCCACTTGCAGGATATGTGTGTGGTTGAATTACATTAATGGATTGGGCAGACAGACAGCTTTATCTAGGAGTTCAAGTGTGTGCAGAAGTGAAATGTAATCACTGGGAATCAAACAGGCAGGATCTCCGGCCTGAGAGCATGTCACAGTGAGAACAAAACCATGTTAAGTGCAATATCAACTAATCCAGTGAAGCATGCACGGCCCAGATGTAACCACTTCCGAAAATATTCAGAGACTTATTCCGTTTTAGTTTTATGTGGGTGGACTTCATTTCGAAACAGTTTACCTCCAGTGGCAGGTTTGACAATGCTACAGAGCACACTTAAACGGACATGGTGATTATGATTTATGATTGGAAAGCTATCTGTATAAGACAAATGCATGGCAGAGTAGGGCATTACCTCTATCCTCCATATTCGGGACCACTAATGTAACTTTTGTTATAATGTAACCTTTGTTAGAATATAACTTTTAATGCACAACAGCGGTCGGTACAGTCTTTGATTGTGATAACACAATCGCGCAAGCGCCAACCAGAATAACTGATTTTCAGATCCAAGTTTATTGTAGAAGTGAGGGGTATTCCACTCCAAAGTCAAGGAAAAATATTTCACTGCAAATATTTATGTAGCCCGGGTGGGAAAACCCATATTATAAATGTTCTGTTTATTTACTGAATATATTATAGGCAGTGGGGGAGGTACATTTATACCCACGGACAATTTCACAGACTGTACTTTTGAGTGATAACATTTTGTTTATGTTTATCATTTAATCATTGCGAACACTGATAAGAAACATGTTCTTACAGTAATCTTCAACTAGGGGCAAGCCAATTCATCTGGTTGAAGTGTCACTGACCACATTCATTTATATAGCATTCTGTAGCAGTCCCTAAATGCTGATTCCCCATAGAAAAGACAAAACCCATGGAGGAATGCACTAATTTGTCTTAATAATTCATTGCTTCTCCTCACATTAGTATGACAGTTTATTACAGTTGCATAAGTGTTTGCCTTTTCCAAGCCCTGTTTTAAGCATCGGCTTTGACCGTTATGGATTGGACAACATAAGAACGTCAACCAACGTATTCCTTCTATGCTTTAACTCATCTTATTTTTGCTGTATGTCCGGTAGGCTGGGCATAATAACTTGTTAGTTATAATAACTCGTTAGACAGGTTAGCAGAGCAGGTGCAGTGTGGGTCAGAGAGCACATCATTCTGCCTGTGCCAAACTGTAGGTTAGCGTATACCTGGATTCTGTGTGACCAAAAACAATTGATCATATTCCAGAGCCAAACGTCTTTTTCCATTATCCATGTAGTTTTTACAACATGCAGGGTAATAACTTTGATAAGTTTGTTTCTATGCATTCAACATAATGATCATTGGCTCCTTTTATGGGAATAAGACCCAGAGTGCAAAGAACAATAATTAAGTCAGAGCACTTTTCGATGTCGAGAGCCAAAGCATAGCACTACAGCTTTATAGTGGGATGTAATATATACCCATCCCTTGCCAGGCTGGAGCTAATTTGGTTTTAATGAGCATGGGCTGATATTCTGTACAGCATAATGGAGGTTCTCAGCTTCAGGGTCATTATATACAATTTAACAAAACAAATATAATGTGTTTTTGTAAACAGTACTTATGTTATAGTTTCACACCCCCCAAAAGTACACACATTATATAATTATTGGTGTCTAGCTACACCAAGATTTTTGCACTTTAGACAAAGAACAAGAAATTATGTAAATGAATGTAAATCATGTGCAATTAGTATGGTGATGACAAATCTAAACACAATAAGAAATTCAGTAGAGGTATAAGTTGATAGTCAAGTCATTGACAATACTGAACTGACACAATCCCTCAAATGCAGTTTATAGTATTTACAGTATACTGTGTGTTTATGCTTATATGTTATGCAATTAAAGCAAGGGAGTCATTGGTGGCTTATCTTCATGGACCGCGAGGGCATTGTGATTGTGGAAAAACAAACAGCACAATGACGAGTCTTCTGCTAAACAGTGTCCTATGCTGTGTGTACGCGCCACGTTCTCGGTGACAGCCCTGCCATGCTAACATGAGCACCCTGCTGTGTGAGAGGGGCCCAGGTCCAGTGTATATGCACAAGAGGCTGTGAGGGTCTATACAGCAGTGAACACCTTTTCTTGCTAGCATTAGCAGACTTCACTGTGTGTGTGTGTGTGTGCGCTTGTGCATGTGCGTGCGCATGTGCGTGTGAACTGAGGGTGTGCTTTTTCAACCAGGGCCTTCAAAATGTTTTCCAGACTTTGTGATTCCCCACAACACCCACTTTGAAGACCATGTATGCTCGAAAGCAAGGTCTGTTAATGCCGGCACATCAATCTATAAGTTTCCCAAGAGCTGACCTGGAGACCGAGAGAGAGAAGCAGAGAAGAGGAGAACATTAAAATGTAGGGCAGAGAAACAGCAGTGAAGTTCAGATTTGAAACACAAGAAAGAAGAAATACATTCAGTGCTGGAACAATACATCTCGGTCGTGTGCGTAATGCCGCCTCCCTCCAGCTTATGCAACAAATAAACACACTCACCTCTTTGCATACACCCACTTAGTAGGAGTAACTGAGCTGTACGTCTGGAGGTAAGAGAGAGATACCGTTAGTCAGACGCACCCTCAGACAGAGAGACTGCCAGCAGCTGCGGCAACCTGGCTTAACGACCAGCTCCCCGATGTGACCAGGCAGAGTGGAGCGAAAAGGGGAAGCTAACTGTTTGCAAAGTAATGCAAAAACATTCACAAGCACTCACACACAATAGCCCAGGATAAATAACGAGTGCATACTGTATGCAGATATCTGCCACTGCAGATTGTGGGCGATGCAACCCCACTTGTCGCAGTTTGTTTATATATATATCTCTCTCTCTCTCCCTCTCCCTCCCTTTCTCTCTCTCCCTCTCCCTCTCTCTCTGGTGTGCAACCTCAGCAGTCGCAGGGTACAGGGGAGCGTTTATAGTCACCGCGACAGGACACACGCAGGGCCACAGAGCAGCAGGAGTACAGCCAAGCCGTTACCATGACACACAAGCACACACAAGGCCCCAGCAGTAATCTCACACATCCAGCGTTTCTCTGGCAACGAAGAGGAATCAAAAAAAGCTGTTCACAGCTCCAGAGATACATGCTGTAGCAATAATGTGCTTGGAATTGTGAAAAGATCTGATATTTTAGTAACTGTGGAGGGGTGGCCGCATTGGTTTAGCATTAGTAAAGGAGTAAGGTGGGAGAGAGAGTTTTGGGAATGTGGTTTATGGGATTCACAGCGATTGGGAATATTTGTAGATGTTAGTTGGGTCTTTGCTATGTAATGTTGTCAATTTGATAGAGCCGATGGCCTTTGAATGTCTTGTTTGAGGACAAATGCATATATCTATAACACAAGAATTGCCATTAGTTTTATTCTCGTCTATATAGATTGATGAAATTAATGAAAATAAACATTTGGTATAGGGATTGCCCTAGACCAGTGGTCCCCAACCCTGGTCCTCGGGGACCGCTGCCCTGCATGTTTTAGATGTCTCCCTGCTCCAACACAG
>JAODTR010005054.1:0-11635 GCA_025399935.1 Amblyopsis rosae | reverse complement strand
CTCCTCTCCAGCACCTTGGAGTAGACTTTACCAGGGAGGCTGAGTAGTGTGATACCCCTGTAATTGGCACACACTCTTTGGTCTTTCCTTTATGTAGGCCTACTGTGTGCACCAAATACTGTCCAAATACTGTAGTAGTAGTAGTAATAATAATATTAATATGTCACAATACACCAGACTAGAAACCTCTTAGGGACACAGACACCAAATGAATAGTAAAAATTTTATTATATATATAATTAAAGATGACAAGCCCACACTGGCACACTTAAGCTCCCTGATAATGTTCCAGCAATGGTTGATACCAGATGGACCTCGGGCCAACTAAGGCTAACAAGTGTAGTTATCACTGCAACCCACAACTCTGCTACCTATAGGTAATGCAATACATAGAATGCACATCAATACACAGCAATACACAGAAATACTTTATAAAGTGAATGATATAAACATACTAATAAGGCAATCATATCAAGGCCTGGAAAAAATACCAGGCCCTATAACTTAGGTGCACCCCCTCTAGCAGGCTTGTCCCGAGCCACACACACATACTCACAAAACAAAGAAGAGTTCTGTCGGTGGCTCCTCCCCTCCCGCAGACTATGTCCAGTTCACCTTATAAGTATAAATAAGACTGTTTCCCATGCCCCATTTCTCTTGGTAAAACTTCAGTAAGTGGAAAGGTGACGGTCGTTGCCGCTGATGTTAGGGAAGTCTGGGGATATGAGGGAAGTCCAAAGCTGAGGTTGAGGACCGCTCCCACTGCATGGAGCGGCAGAAAAGGTCCAGGGTCTCCGCATTACCCCTCTTCCCACGCACTTCCATGTCGTACTCCTCCAGTCCTGCAATAACAAAACCTCTCCCTCTTCGCCCACTATTGACACTAATACTTTCCTTTCATTGTTGGCTCGTTCTTGGCGTATCGGCTGCGTCTCTCCCGCGACTTGCTCTCACTTCTGTCCTGTCCACCCCAACACGCCTCCTTCCTGCTGCACCACGCCAATCACAGGGCTTCTGCCCTGCACCCATGATTGCTAGTCCCGCTCAGGTGTCCATAGGTGTGTCCAAGTGCATACGTATTCAGACAAAACAAATACATCAGTACCTATGTATGGGTATATGACAAATAATCTGTCTTTGTATAGCACTTTTCATATAAGAATGGCAGCTCAACTTGCTTAGTACACCAGCTTTTTTATGGCTGTGTAAATAATTAAGTGTAACACATTTAGACCCAAACAGCATGAAGATCAGCTAACAACAATGAATAGCACCAGGAGGGTAACTTCCAGGTTACTCTTCAGAGAAAATGTCTTCATAATGACAGATAATTCTAGTCACTGACTCACTGCTAAAGTCATGTTCACCATTCAGCTCTCATGTATTTCAAAGTGTAATTGAGACCAAGTATACATCTTGATTTCCAAGCATATTCGTATACTGATCGCAGTGTACTTCCATTGTTTCATTATATTTATTTTAAAATAATCTAAGCACTCCCATTGAGTTGTTGTTCTTGTTACTTGACATAACTGGAGCCTACAGTAGAATACGCTAATGCTCAGCCAACTGTCTTCACTCTATTCCCACAAGCATTTGTTGAGTGTTTGTGATACAGTGATAACATACACATTTTACATCCTTGGAAATGGCCTGCTAATGATTGTAAGAGAAGGAAATAAATAATTACTCTGTGAGAGAGAGAGAGAGAGAGAGAGAGAGAGAGAGAGAGAGAGAGACCTTACCAAGCAGGGGTCATTTAGGAGTGGCACATCATCCAATTATCTGAATGAAACAGGTGGCACCACATTGGCAAAGCTCATTATAATTGCATTCAATCTTGGCTTTGATTGCCTGGAAGCACGTTTCCCGCTTGGTCTGTTCAAAATGTTCCAATAGAGTCAGGTAGGGACAAAGGGTATTCCCTGGCCTCAGATGATTGGATTTAAGGATTGGAGCCAATCAAAATGTACTACCTATTTGTTTGGAATCCCACACGTCATTATAATGGGAGTCTAGGCCTTAGGCTTTTGGGCTGTGTCGGTAGACTGTGTAGTAAGTAAGTAATTCCTACTGTCTTTTTCCTCAATGGTTCTGCACACTTGATGGGCTATTTATGGAGCATTAAAGTTCAGTATTGTCACACATGAATAAACTTGGACAAACACCACTCACACAAATTGCGGAGATTTTTTTAACATAGTGCTTCTGAAGGCTATTGTTTTTATTGGTAGAAATCTTGTGGTGACATTTGGCAGCCATCGCCCCAAGGGTCTATAAAAGCAAAGGTCAGGTGTTTTTATCCTACTGTTTGCTTACGATTGGAAAATAGTTTTCTTTTTTGGGTTGTTAAGAAAAAGAGATTAGTTTGTGAACCTTACCATTAGAGCTGCAGGAACAATATGCTACACACCAACACACCAATGCACAAAGATGGTCATACACAACATTAAAAGTGCAGCTTTCTACCTCCAAACAGCGGTGTACATTCCACCTCAATCAGGTCCTTGATGAGCTACAGTATGTGATGTGCTACAGTATAAGGTAATTGACTGGCATGAGACATCCAGAGGCTTCTTTTACAGTAACTGGTCATTTCAAAAGCCCGGGTCCTGCCATGTGGAAATATGTACAGTGCATCAACTGAGCAGCCAACCAACTCCAGTCATAAACTGGTACAGTAGGAGTTTATGGACTAGATACAATGTTGATACTACTGCTTTGGGAAGAAAAATACTATTCATGATGATACACAATAGATATAATAATATCATCCCTACTATCCACAATAGCTTGCAATTGAACCAAGCCCCATCTTATCTATGGGCTCCTAGAGTCTGAGGAGAAGGGGGGGGGGGCTGGAAGACAATCCATGACTATCCATGTGAAGGAAGACTGATTCCCCTAGACAGGAGGGAACGGCTGCTGTCCTTAACTGTCACAACCACTATAGGCCCTCACAGCTGAGGCATGTAAATCTTCTTCCTTTTGCCCCCCCACACACACACCTAAACACGCCCTTGTTGCCTTGTTCCCCAGGAGCATCATGGCATGCTAGGGCTCCTGGGTTTTGTCATGCTACAGTATATTATTTTCCCCCAACTGGATGATTGACTTGTCATCTATCAGTCTCAGTTCCTCTCCATGTGTTTAATAAAGAGGCTGTGTATGTACAGTTTAGCACTATGTTTAAGGCGCTGTAGATACCTTAAGAGCTATACATGTATTGTATTATGTATATGTAATTTATTATACTTTTTTTTTTTTATCTTATTAATTTTTTTGATGAGGCCTAATATCTTTCTCCAAGTGAATCTTTATCTATCCCCATGCTTAACGCATAGAAATAAGTATTGTTATTAATTAGCACATTTGCATTTCCCCTTTGTGGCTACAGTAGGATACAATTCTTATTCATATCAGGATATTTAGTGAATTTGACAAACATTTATTATCTTACAATTGCTTACTATACCTTTAAGGAGACAAATTAGAATGCACAGGTAGTACAAAGCACAATGATGCGAGGAGGGGAACGCAATCAGTGAAACATTATTCTAATACATATGCACAATAATCTTCGATAATCCACTCTGCAAAATAATTACTTTAGCACCCTTATGGAGTTTTCTTTCTGCAATAATTCATAATTATTTGTTTGCGAATGCACATTTCCTTCGTTTATCAAACAGATTTTCTTTTCTCACGTTCACTGCAAGCATACATCCTGCTCTTGTACGGATTTGCGTCTCTCTCTCACAATAATGAATTATGCTCTCACACAGATTCTGCTCTCGCCCAAAAAAGCTGCTTGCTCGTTCAGAAAGAGTGCGTCCACTAAAATGTGTCTTTCAGCGTGCAAATGTCCAGTTTGGCAGCGTGGCAAACTGGACATTTTGGATTTTCTTTCCTCTCTCAGATTGTCAGTGTAAAAACACTACCAAAAATTCTGAACCAATGGGAATACCTGATGTGTTTTCTTTGGACCAATGAAATTGTTCCAAAAGCTAGTCCACTTGAAAATTGTAAGCACCTGCACATCCTCATAATTCCTTCTGCTTGGTGTGTAACTTGTGTTGTATTTAAATTCTATATTTATATTACACTGACATAGACCTTTTAAGTTCCAGTGTGTTGGCCATTTGGGGTACAGTAATTGTGTTATTCACGACTAAAATACATTTTCAGTTTATATTTCCTCAAATAAATATACTGTATATATCATCTAGATTCTCATTTAGATGTGTTAAACAACCTAGAGGTTTGCATTTTCAGACCTTCCTATACATAGGTGAGCCAAAGTATTGGAACATTGTTGGAACACATATTGTTCTACTGTACAGTAGTGCTTTCTGTTGCCCCAGTTAAGTGTGTCCTGTAAGAACGACTGGTTAGAGCAGATATTCACACAGCAATAGCTGGCAGATGAATACTGTATGTCATTTCTAAGCAATTGGGCGACACTCCACCAAAGGGGGAGAGAGAGAGAGAGAGAGAGAGAGAGAGAGAGAGAGAGAGAGAGAGAGAGAGAGAGGAGGGCATTTCTAACTTTACCACAGTGTAATGCTAGCTGAGCCTGTGACTGTCATGCCTCTAAATATCTTAATCCAATCAGTGTCCAATGTTCCGTGGATTAGCCTACATATAGCCTCCCGCACCTTTGGGGCGATTTCAGTATGGATGAAAATCACCTCGATCGCTCTCATAGAGATTCATGTTAACAAACGTTTTTCCAAAATGCAATGCATTCTCTATGGCTTGTGTCTCCGTTATATCGGTTCTGTCTGCAAGACTTGCAAAGAGAGTAATATAATAATTAGTAGGATTGTCTAGTGTGCACATGCATTTGTGCTTTTCCATAACTATTTTTAACAATATCTGAACAGACCTCAAACGTCAATGTTATGCATTCAATTGAACCAAGGTAAAAATAAGATAGGGAAAAGCGAGGAGGTATTTGTTAAATTTTACAAAATTGTAGCTTACAATAGCCGGCTATACCTATTACCTTTAACTGTCACATCTTCAAATCATGTGCCGTGTCCAATCAAACAACATTCGGATAAACATCATCAGCTGCGGTGTAGGCCTAGTGCTGCTGTCCATGGAGTTGCATTGGATAGGCTACTAAACCACCTGCACGTATAACCAGATCCCGGTCCAGCCTCTGTCAAGTTCCCGGACATAGCAGACACTATTCTAACCATCGTAGGCTACTTTCCCCCAATTGGACATCGGAGAGAAGTGTTTCTACATTGTGCCGCTTTGTCATCGCCACAGTCAGACAAATTAGATATTTTACATTTAAAAAATAAATTACTCACAATCATTGCAAAAATTGTACGTTTTCTTTAGCTTTTCTGCCATGTTTGTCATTTTTTATAGCTCCCACTGTAGGTGCGCCCGTTTGCTTGTCTCAGCATAGTGAGATGGTTTGTTATCACACAACAACAATATTGACCTTTGAGCCTCATTCATACAAAATAGTTTAGAAAATATTTCAATATTGTCATTTTCAAAGTGTTATTGATTTTAAAAAATGGCAACACAATTAAATACAAATTTGAGATGGAGCTCCATGGCGACTAGTGCTATTTTTTATAACATTCTCTTGAGGCAACCAGGTGCTTGTGGACACTGTGTTGGCTACCCCTGTGCTACACACAATACTCCATACTAGTAAAAAAAATGTATTGAAAGAAATGTTGGGGAAAAAACACATGTTAAGCATTTACAGCCTTTGCCATGACACTCAGGCACATCCTGTTTTCACTGATCATCCTTGAGATGTTTCTACAACTTGATTGGAGTCCACCTGTAGCAAATTCAGTTGATAGGACATGATTTGCAAAGGCACACACCTGTCTATGTAAGGTACCACAGTTGACAGTGCATATCAGAGCACAAACCAAGCCATGAAGTCCAAGGAATTGTCTGGAGACTTGAGACAGGATTGTATCAAGACACACATCTGGGGAAGGCTACAGAAAGATGTCTGCAGTCGGTCCCAATGAGCACAGTGGCCTCCATCATCCGTAAATGGAAGATGTCTGGAACCACCTGGACTCTTCCTAGAGCTGGCCGCCTGGCCAAACTGAGCTATCGGCCTTTAGTCAGGGAGGTGACCAAGAACCCTATGGTCACTCTGACAGAGCCCCAGCGTTGCTCCGTGGAGAGAGGAGAACATTCCAGAAGGACAACATTTCTGCAGCACTCCACCAACCAGGCCTGTATGGTAGAGTGGCTAGACGGAAGCCACTCCTCTGTAAAAGGCACATGATGGCCCGCCTGCCAAAAGGTCACTGAAAAACTCTCAGACCATCAGAAACAAAATGCTGTGGTATGATGAAACAAAGATTTAACTTTTTGGCCTGAATATCAAGGCACTGCTCATCACCTGGTCAATACCATCCTTACAGTGAGCATGGTGGTGGCAGAATCATGGTGTGGGGATGTCTTTCAGCGGCAGGAACTGGGAGACTAGTCAGGATCGAGGGAAAGATTAATGCAGCAATGTACAGAGACATCCTTGATCAAAACCTGCTCCAGAGCGCTCTGGAACTCAGACTGGGGAAAAGCTTCATCTTCCAACAGGACAACGATCCTAGGCACACAGCCAAGATAACAAAGGAGTTGGTTCAGGACAACTTCGTGAATGTCCTTTAGTGGCCCAGCCAGAGCCCAGACTTGAACCCGATTGAACATCTCTGGAGAGATCTGAAAATGGCTGTGCACAGACCTTTCCCATACAACCTGATGGAGCTTGAGAGGTCCTTCAAAGAAGAATGGGAGAAACTGCCCAAAAGTAGGTGTGCTAAGCTTGTAGCATACTCAAAATAAATGTAATTGCTGCCAAACGTGCTTCAACAAAGTATTGAGCAAAGGTTGTGCATAATTATGTACAATTATGTATTGTTTTTTTATTTAAAATAAATTTGCAAAAATATAAAAGGATTTTAATCCATTTGGGAACAAGGCTGTAACATAACAGCATGTGGAAAAAGTGAAGCTCTGTGAATAATTTCCGGATGCACTGTATGTTTGCTTATTATATTAGGGCTGGGAGTCGATTAAAATAAATTAACTAATTAATTGGTCAAATTGCTGTGATTAATCGCAAGTAATAACTTTTTTTTTTTTTTTTTGCTTTTTGTTTGTTTGTGGACAAAAGATTACAGAAAGATAGGAAGAAAATGGGAGAGAGATATCGGGGGAAGGATCGGGGAAAATACACCAGGCCAGATTCGAACCTAGGCACAAATGGTCATAGAGCTAGGTTATTGCTTGCACCACTGCTCCAGCCTTAAAATAGCCTAGTAGTTGTTTGCTTACACATTTAAAAATCACCAACAATTTGGAACCCTAAAGAGGAGACCACTTATGTCTTCATTATAAAGATAATGGGAATAGATACACAATACAAGCAGGTGTTACATCTGCTGCAGGTATTTAGGCAGAGTTAGGGTAGCTGTGATGTCGTCACGTAGAGCGACGTGGGATGGAAAAGTCTGCACATGACGCGGCAATCATTATTTACATGTTGACGGTGTGGCTGAAGCCAACTAGCATAGAGAGAGAGAGAGAGAGAGAGAGAGAGAGAGAGAGAGAGAGAGACGAAAAGGAGAGATCGTTCTATCGATGTTAGTGGGAGACGTTTTTAAGTGATTGGCAACTTAATAAACATTACCATGACTTGGATCAGAAGTCTGGAAAGTAACACACTGAGAGTCGAGACCACGTTCACAATGGCAGACGGGCGGCACACTAGCGTGCACACAGAGACAGAACCGATTAGGTACAACATTCTATCCTGTAAACTCGCTAGTCACATCAATAATACCTGGCTACAGTATATTGTAGGCCTACATACAGAGCCAAGTCACTTCCGCGTTATGGGACTTATGCTAGTTAACTGCGAGAAAACATAAATGTTTAGATCCAGTTTTCTTTGTGACACGAAGCACACATATGATGTTTGACTATTTAAAAGAAAAATCTCAGTTTGTCGTGCATTTGTATAGGGCTGGCCCCAAATATTAGATTATTCGGGTATTCGTTTGTTGGGTATGTATTAAATTTAAATATTTGGATTTGAGTACTACACTGTGTCATCAACACAATTGATTGCAATTGGCTCTGTTTGTAAGAAGAGAGCGAGGCTATTCATTCAACACAGGATAATACAGGAGGTATAAGCTATATGACAGCTCTTCTGGCTCAGTTGTGTCAATCAAAGATGCCATTTTGAGCGCATGGCTATTTTTATATATGTGCTCACTGAAGCTAGGAATCAACGATTATTTCTGTTATACTTCTTCATTATAGTTGAGTGTTTTTAATGGGGTTTTTGAGAGAGTATTCGATTCGACTCGTTCGGAAATACGATCAAGTATTCGAAAGCTGTAAAATGGTATTCGGGACAGCAATACATTTGTGGAAGTATAAGACTGTGAAAATATGTAATTAGTAAGACTACAAACCCCATGTCATGCAAGTGTCATGACGTTTTCGCGCCACAAGCCGAAGAGAGCATCGTTTTGGTGACGTGTTCTGTGAGACGAAAGCTGTAGTTCACTGAGTGGTTACACACAAAATTACTTCATAGTTTTAACAAACTGCAATGTTCTTGACTTTAACAATTATCTTTTATATAGACACATCATATGTGTACTTCGTGTCACAATTCAAACGGGATCTAATATTTACGATATTTACATCACGCGCACAGACCTCCGCGGAAAGGGTAAGTATGCTGGGACTTTTAGGCCAAGCACAGATCGTTAAATAAACAAAACAAAGCAAAGTTAGCTAAAGTGCTATATTTTAAAAGTAACTTATGTTATTGTTCATAGTGTTAGACTATGCTACTGTTGCATAGTCATATAACCACCCATTAAATTAACCTACAGTACCACTTAGGTGTGTTGGACCCTTTTCTAAATCCCCATAAGAGATTCTACCTTAATTTAACTCTCAGGCTCAGAGCTAAACTCCAGCCCCTGTGACCAGCTACAAATAACATGAATAAGCTAGTTTTTATATAAATAGCCGCAATATAAAAAAGGAAGGTTGAAAAATAGATCAATATTTAATTTTCTCTTCATGTGATATGTTCAGGAGCTAATCAGTGGTGACGGGAAAGATGACACCTAGGATAGCAAGCAGGAGAAAAGAGCTGTCCTTTCTAATAACGACCACCGGGTTTATCCCAACTCATTTTTTGACACATTTTGCCTTGTGGGTCTCCCTCTCTCCCCTCAACACCCCCTGCCTCTTTTCTCTTCAGTCAAACACAGCTCTCCTGCAGTGCACTACCCAATAAACCCCACTGCATTGTCAACTGTCCATCTCCAGTCATGTCTCTTTCTTTATCCTTCAGCTGGCGATGGTCTCTCTCTTGCTTTCAATCTGGTTCCCAATAACTACCTGTCCAACCTGCCAATTTGACAGACCAGCAGACATCCAGTTAACAGGCACCCTAAAATAACTGTAGCCTAGATGTGGCAGGTATCACCCACAGTGCGCCTCCACACTGTGACAGAGCTTGGCAACAGTCTCTTGTGACACTTCTTTCTTATTTCAAAGGCTTACTGAGTTCACTACAGGCCTACTGTTCATGGTATTCACCTCATGTACGTTTGTAGTTTACATTTTCATAGGTGAGATTAATCTGCACATTTTTTTTTGCTTACTTACCTGGACAGGAGAGTTTTGCATATAGCAAAAATGGAACTGGCTAGGGCTGAAAGTCATCAGTCGAATCATCAGTCGGTGCCTTTTTTCAGCCTTTAAGTGGAGCAGTCGGTTTGTCTTTTCTTTTCAGTATGCATTACAATAACAGACATAACTTTAAAAAACTGCACAGCACAGGCATCTGATGACATCTTATTTATTAATCATTGGAATGTCATTTCCAATGATTAATAAATAAGATGTCCTCAGATGCCAAATATATCAATAGCATTTAATAATAAATGTAAATTAGGAATTGTATGACCCACAACGTCAGGAATCAGAAAAGCATATGTCAATTCATATGAGAGCCGTTCTTATACAGTATAGTTCTATGGAGCTGTCTGGCACTTACATGATTATGTACATTTTACAATATAAAGTAAATATATTTTATAAGTAATAAGTTAATAATAAGTTAAAAGTCTGATATGGGTTGGTAAAGGTGTACAGTGCATGTAAGCCTGTGTGTTCAAAATAAGACATCATCAGGATTTATTTGCAAATGAAAATTTGTTATATATATATATATATATTCTTTTTTCTTTCAAAACATGAACAACTGCAAAACATTTATTCAGTAACATGTTAAGTATTAACATTCAGTATTTAAGTCATATTTATTCAGTTCAGGTCTGCTCGAGAGAAGCCCCAACACAGGACCTTAACACAGGACAATGGACCTGCAAGGATTGAAAAAGACATGGAGATCTTTGTCAAATTTTTGACCTTTCACATCACAAGTGTGTAGATATATAAATACTTTATTTGTTTTATTGTATATTTAATGTACCATCTAACCCCACTTAAGAAAAAGCTCATTTTTGAAAATGTTAGGCCTTCTAAAAAACCTTATGATGTATTCATGTGTAGGCTAATGTCAAATGAATCTGAAAAAACTGTGTACAGTACTTGACATGCTTACTTTGTCAGCGTATCTCTCAATGAAGCTAGTGAATTGCCATAGAGATGTGTGTGTGCTAGCTTTTAAAACTCCTATTACCAAATTCTGGAAATGGCAGAAAAGCGATGATATTTTATGGGTCCCATAACACGAGAGGTTTTTGGTGATTTTGACTGAGTGACTGAGACGGCACGCACACAAGCAGGGTTAAATGATCATTACAAAAAAAGTGTGATTGTGATTGATATTGTCACGCCCACGTCCCGTGGTGGCGGTACCAGCCTCTCCCGCACGCTCCCGCTCCCCGGAGTACTAATCACCGATCTGTGACAGGTGGCAGTCAGGGACTCCCGCACCTGTTCCTGGTTGTGTGTTTAGGCTCCCCTTTATCAGTTGTGTTTTCTGTTCCAACCCTTGCGGGTTATTCTTGTGTACGCGTGCTGTGTGTGTAAATCCCTTTGTGTTGCAACCCTGCGTGGTGCCGTATGTTTTGAGTTCTGTTAGATTAAAGTCCTTGTTTCGTTAATCGTGTGTTTGTCGTTCCCGACCGTCACAGATATGCAAGAAAAATGACATGAATGTAACATATTGCTGCATTGGTTAAAAAAAGGAATATCACAAAATGGTTCTCTACCTTTTTTTTGCCTGACTTCAAAGTTGAAGGTGGGCTTAAAGGGTACTTAATGGGTACCCTAGCTAAACTAAGTCTTTGTTATTCAGTAACATGTTAAGTACTGACAAAGCGGATTTAATACTTGTATTAGATTTAATAAGTGCATGCAGGTTTGAAAACATAAATTTTGATAAGAAACTGGAGCACCTTGGTGTCCACAGGATACTGGCATCACTCAAACTAGGCTAAGTAGGCTTTTCCAACAGTAGTTATAATGTGGACCTACATTAGCATGGAGTGGTTCTCAGTTGGCATCAGGGGCGCAGTGGGGGGGGGGGGGGGGTATACGTCCCCCCCACTTACTTAATGAACAAAAACGACCCCAC
>JAODTR010005053.1:0-11637 GCA_025399935.1 Amblyopsis rosae | reverse complement strand
AACTCTTACACACTGTGACCTGTTGGTTAAGAAGTCCATAATCCACCCAGTCAAGTTTAGATCCAGTTTAAAATAAGGCATTAACCTCTCTGCAAGTAAACATGGCTGGATAGTATTAAAGGCTGAAGAGAAGTCGACAAACGTGTGTTTTGGGGCCCTCTAAGTGCTGGTAATGTGTCATTATCAGGCTTCTAACGAGCCATTCATTAGAATCAGATGTGTTGGAGCAGGGAGACATCTTCAACATGCAGGGCAGTGGCCCCCCAGGACTGGAATTGAATAGCCCTGCTGTATACATTTGAATGTTTGTTTACATGGCTTAACGGGATTGGTTATTTGAGTGTGCGGGTAGGTCAGAGGTGATTTGTTCCAATCCAGAAATGATGTCACACATGGATCCAGATCTGACAGGGTTGACTCACTAATATGTGTTCAGAGAGTGTTCCTGCAGATGACACACTTGACCACACAACTTCAATTGTACCAAGACAATCGCGGGGGCTGCAGGATTGTGACGTGGTTGCAGGAGGAAATGGAGGAACGTGGCTAGGAGACTCCTCATCGCGTGATAGCTTTCCAGCTGAGACCCCGACTACCGGCAATGATAAGACAAACCACAGTGCTGCATTGTGGGATATCATCTGGCAGCTCACGGGCCTCTGTTGCTGCGACATGATTGCCAGTGAAGGGGAAATTCTCGCTGACTTGGACCTTTGCCTTCCTGCCAAAAGTGCCTGTGTGTGTGTGTGTGTCTGTTGTCACCAGCACAGGAAACAGGATAGTGTACCGGCTATAATGTGGATTCAACATGCCGTCGTTTGCCAATCATCATCACCCCCCTCTTCCCATCACTTTTCACATAGTCTAAGATTCCTAAGATTTTCCTGCCTCCAATGCTGGATGTTGTTTGCCTTATTTGGGAATTTTTTGAGGCATTGGAGCCACTGATATATGTTTTAGACATTGTGTTTTAGGACGTAGAGTCAGTTCACACATGAGGTTAAAGCATTGCGACAGTTTTCTCTCAAAACAGACTCAACATCAGTGTGAAAAGAATTGCATCGCTCTGTAAGACGCCGACCACACAGGACGCTCTTTATGCACCGAGAGGCGTCTTTTTCCAATTGTTTTCTATTGGCATAAGGTGTTTTGCGTGCTGCTTAGGCCCCGATCACACTGAGCCAGCAAAACCATTGTTTTCCTATGGTACGCCGTGACTGGCATGCGCTTTTTTATAGCGCCACGCTTTGCGGTCTCAGTTTTTTGCGTTTTTTAGACGCTCATAAAAGTTTACATATTCACAACTTTTCAGTGCAAGGGGCGGAGTCGCACTGTTCGTCAATGTGACATTTGGCCCAGGCAGCTGTTCTCTTTTGACGCAGGCAGCCCATCTCTGTGTGATAGCGCTTTATAGCACCTAGGCGCCTTACGTTTTAGAAGAAGTGCTCAGAGCGCCTCCAGTTGAAAAATTTTCAACTCTGAGCAGAAAAGCACCCGACATCATCTACACTTTTTCTTGTTATTCAATCAAATTACCTGAAAAGCGGCCATGTTTACTGTTACTAGGACACCGCATTCACGAGTAGAAGCTGTCTCTTGATACCAGTAGGTGTTTATTAATTTAATAAATACTTTTTACAACATCTAAAACTGTTTCACTAACGCAATATTAGTTTAACTAAGAGATTCTCTGGATCTAAATATTTCTTTTACGCTTGTAACATTAAAAAAACTATCATTGTTTTTGCAGGGCTAGCTAGCTGGCTACTATGCCAGTTCTACACACACACACACACACACACACACACACAGTGTACTCTGCGTTAGAGGATTGTTCCCTGCTCTTTTTTGCAGAGCATGCTGCAACAAAAAAGGCAGTGCTGTTTTGGCAGCTGAAAAGTGCATCCTGTGTGATCGGGGCCTAAAGCTACGCATTAACATATAGCATAGATGTGTCCTTTGTAATCTCTCCTGTAATGGAGCAAAGTCACTGCACTGTGTGAAATAGGCAGAGCTGTCGCTGGAACATGAACTGAAAGCTAAATCTCCTTTATGTGAGTATATTACAGAGCTGCGTCCTTTTGCCTTATTTCTTGGATGACTCCCGTGCCTACAACATTTCTAATTTTAGAAATGAGACACGCTCACATTGTTAGCAGTGGAATTTTGCAGGCCAGAGCAAATATATGTTGAAAATGCAAGGGTTTGGACACAGCGAGATAACAGATGTTATTTATGAGCCGAGTAATATTTATAGTTGATAGTTTTTAGTTATATATTTATTTCTACTTAAATCTCTCCTAATATTATCTGTCTGGCTATTCTGTTGACTTTGCTGCCAGAGCAGCTGAAGTCCTCCTTGGCGATCAATGAAGTGTTATCTCTTGAAGGCAACATGACCATAAGTGAATAAATGTAACAAGGTTACAGCTCAAATTTCTTTCTAAGCTGTAGAGAAAATAACATCAGAGAACAGTGTCAGAAGTTAACTAAAGAAGTACAAAATGAGAGAGAGATAGTGGGACAGAGAGAGGTCGTAACCTTGCCTACAAGCAGCTGGACAGTTGCGTGCTGGCGCACACTGCTAGACAGCTACATGCACACAGATACACACATGCACACGCACACACACAATATGCCCATAACTCACTTGTCTCTTTCACACATTGCTCTCCCTTTCATAGCTTCTTATTATTATCATAGCCTAACCCCTATTGTGTTTTTCTTCTGGTTTGGTTTGAATGTACTTTACTAACCCCAACTCTGTCCATAAGCATTACTATACCAAAGCCCACTCACCTCCCTATACAACAAGGTTCACAAACATGTGCACCTTATTGTATAGTTACATAGAGACACAGAAGGGAAGTTACAGTAATACAACCACCAGGTTCTGACATATGTTGAGATCAATAGCTGAATAGTTGACAAGCTGATCCCAGCTGTACTAACTCCAACTACAGTAGAAGGATATGTCTGAAAACCTGAACCTTCCCTTCAGCCTCCTTGACCTGAATAACTTCGCCCGCAGACACAAAGGAAGGAAGTGGATGCTGGGAGTATAATTGCCATCTTCATCTGGGGAGGTGTGTGTGTGTGTGTGTGTGTGTGTGTGCGTGCTTGCCGGTGTGGTTCAGTGTGATGTAGACAGGGACATGAGCTGAAATAATCAGCTCCGTCCCTCGAAAGCCCTCCAGCCCAGAGGGCCCTCTCTGTAAGGGATGTCCCGATTTCAGACCCCCCACAGAGCAGTACAATAACAAACCATTCAAGCTCTGGGTAGGCGATGGAGCAAACGCTGTTAAATGTGAAGGAAACACACAGGAACATTTGTAATGTCGGCAGTATTGTTGAAACATCACTTGAAAAAACTATTCATGAATGAAAGGTTGAAAGATGACAAGCCTAACTGTGAATGTCTGTGATTTTAATGAGCCATATGTACAATAGCCGATACATGTCCACATACAGTATGTGATAGTAGGTGTACTATAAAATAAGAAGGTCTAATGAAACTCTGGAAGCTACAGGGTTAGTGGCTGACTTCTCTTGGCCTCCATTGACCTCTCTCTCTACCTCCTCTTCTCCAAGCAGCGCTGGCAGGGCAGCTAAAATCAGGAACCCATAATGCCAAAACGACGCAGGAACAAGGACCGGATCGCACTTTTCTTGCTTGTTTCCAGAAGAGGGGGGCCGGGGTCGGAGGGAGGGCGGAGGAGGTGAGAACAGAGGACCAAGCACAACCAGCCAGTGTTGGCTGGCAGCCTCCGCACAGAAAGATCTAGAACAGCCGAACCACGGGAGCAAGTTCAGGCAGGCCCCCCGCTGCGTTTAGCGGAGAGTAAGGAAACAACATAACCGGCTGAGACCAGAGGACGGAAGCTAGAGAGGGAGAGATTGAAGGGCAGAAACGGAGGAGGTAGAGAGGCCAAATGAGAAGGCAGGGAAGACGGGTGTCGCGTATCAGCGGATCGATTGCAGCTAAGGATAGAACCATATCAGGATTCTCCTGCACCAGCGGCGCGAGGCTTCTGACACACAGACGGAGTCTGTGGACCCAACGGACGTCAGAGTTGGCTCTACAGACGCATGTCACCATTTGCATGTGAAGCCCAACGCGCCTCTTGTGATAAAGATAACCAAAAATATTCGCTGTAGTCTATAATCTGTCTAGCTTCAAATCCCTCTTTTTCACCACAATAGCTCAGCTATGCGGAGTAGCTGTTTCATTTGCATTAAGGATCAAACCACTCTCTGTGTTTATCTGTCAGTTTGACAGTGAGACGTGATGCTGCACTGTAGACTTTAGCTGTCTTGCATGACCAAGATAGGACTGGTGTTATTTTATAAACACAACTGTTCTCTATCTTTAACATGTAGTTATATGTCAGAGCTCAATAGAGTTTGAAGAAAATGTTATATTGAATGTCAGTTTGTGAATGTCAGTTTGTGCCTCAGTGAAACACAAAATGCAAATTGGGTGGCTCAGCTGCCCGGGTCGAGGTGGTTTTTGAGCAGAGAAGAATCCAGTGTCTCCAGACCTCTGATATAACTGTCTCATCTGGGCGGTGGGCTATTTATTTGGTTTGTCAGCAGCCCAGGCATTCTGTCTTGTGCGCTATCTGTGTGAAGCAGACACTATAGATTTTCATATATTATTATACTGTGCACCTGTGATAGAATTACAGGCTCGCTAAAGGTCACTGCGCTACAGAGGACAGATGCTGGGGATGGAGGTTGTTAGCAGGGACATGAGGATGAAGGGTACATGAAGGTTCATTAGTGGACATTTCTTTTTGTGTTCCACGAGCATCTCTCGTAAGTTATATTTGTCATATCTCTTTTCCGCCTCTCTTTCTTGCTGGTGTCAACACAAGCTGCTGCTGCTGTGGAATCTCCAGTAAGCACGGTGTGTGACCTGGTTCCCTCACTCCAATAGTTATGGAGCCTTAATCAGTTTGAATGTAAATCTATAGAATTGACTGCATTGGAACAAGCACAACAACAATAACAATGGCATCGCTCACACTATGTGATCAGCCAACAGAGCAGGGTCGCCACGTGATTTTTGAGGCACCGAATGTGGCCGCCCTTCAAGATGGCCGTGGCAAGCCTGCCACATCCCACTCACACGTGGCGTGAGTTTCGGCAGAGTGTGGTGTAAACGGAGGCAGATGTATGCGTCGGCCTCCGCCGCATGCCGGGAGCACGAGCCTGCCCAGCTCCCACTCACAGCTCCAGTAGAGCAGCAGCAAAACACAATGTTCTGTGTGCGCACATCCAAGAAGCTCCACCGTGTCCCTCGGCTATCAACCCAAATGGGCGGGGGGAGGGGGGAGGGTCTCTGAGGGCAGTGTGACGTCGCTCAGACCTGCTGCTTTTACTATTTTTTCCCATAAATTATTTTAAGTGCTGCATCAATATTTTATTGTGCACCGACATCAAATGCATCTCAGGTTTATTGCTTTAGGAATGGGAATTGTTTGAAAGGGTGGCTCTCTATCTGTGTGTATGTGTGTGTGTGTCCATAATATCCAGCACACAAGTAGACATCAAATTGTGTTACATATCACTATGAATATTTTTAGCACAATTGGAAATTGGAAGTGTATTGATTATTGTCATTGGCTCATAAGGACAAATGGCATAATAGTTTATTTAAATACAGTGTGAAAAATGTTTGCATAATTGGGGTATTCATTAGCATATCAATGCATTTGAAATTATGTAAATATTTCTCACATGTAGAGTGGAGGAGGAATTGGGAAACTGAATTTGTTAATGAAACTGCGAAAATGAGTTTGGCTGTGTAAATATTTGATAGGTTAATGATGTGAGGAGTCTTGTTTGAAATTTACTTTTTAAACAGACAGCAGTTTCTTTCCTTGTGGAGTTTTAGAGTATGCCTAAGTGTTGGCATTGAGATGACTGTGTGCCAAGATGACGCAGCTGCTTATTTGATTTTATCAAGTATTTAAGAACGACAACAAAAAACCAATGTTTTTGCGGCAGAATAAACCATCCTCTTTACAACAGACACAATGCTTTCAATGGTACCTCAGTGGGCTCAGCTGTTTAATAGGCCTACAAAGCTGTACAGTGTGTTATTGTGACTGTAGCTCCTTGGTTACTGGGTATGGCAGACAGTGTTAACTCAGAATTACGTTACTGCCACAGCAATCTCATTGGAATCATTCAACCTACAAGGGTGATTGGACCTCACACTCACACGTGTTTGATTTATTTTGGCTCGTTTCCAATTGACAGGGGCGTGGGAGAGCTATGCTACTAATTTCTCCTCAGCAAACTGCACCAATTGTGCCAGTTGTCCCATTCGCATTAACATTAGGATATTCAACAAATTATAAATGATGTGGGTTGTCCGGACAGTATCAGAAGTATCAGAATACTCCTGCTCAGTGCCCACACTGTGTGGGTGTACTGGGGTTGTTAATAAAGGCAGTGCTGCAATACAATGTAATAAAATGCACATAATGCGTTGGATGTAGAACATCAGTATTTGCAGTTGAATGTGCCAGTTCTGCTTGGCTAGTGTTTCACAAGGTTAAGACTTCAGGATCTGCTATGTCAGCTATCATCGGCATGAGGTGAAATATTGTTGGCTTCACCCTGACACAGTGCTATCTCTCAGAGTGTAATGTAATACAGGAGTAAGGCCGGATCTACCATATGGGCAATCTGGGCATGTGTCTAGGGGCCCTTGGGTAGACAGGGGCCCTCAGTGATTTATTTTGTTCTTTTTTCTTTTTTAACATAGAAGTCTAGACAAGAGCTTGATAATTATCGAATCAGAATAAAAATAAATAAATCAAATAACTTACAAAATCATGATTGTCAGTTTGATGACTGGACAGGTAGCCTAATAATTGGGAGCAGGCCGCTATGCATTGTGCATAGATTGGTAGGTGGGTGGGCATAGAGCCATAGGTGGTTTGCATTGAACTGATTCAGTATCAGTATTTTTCTAACGAGTTGAGATTAAAACAATGTAATTATTTTGTAACTGATCTATGATCAGACATTATTAGTATTAGTTCATGGAATATTTTCTTCGCCAGGCATGATGCAGATTGCCCGCAGACTGCCAGTGGATTCCATCTGCCCGTAGAGCTTTTCTTTCTGAGTTTATCGTGTGCATTGATAAGTTTGGCTTCGGCAGTCAGACATATTTGTGTTTTTCTGCTTCTACAATTTAGGCTACTGTATTTCCATTGCACCGCTCCGCAGCAGCAAATATAGCCTACGCCTCGTGTGCAGTAACCAAACACTCATTATTTAACATGGGGGAGGACGATGATATTGTGTGCAATGATTTTAGCACCTCGCTCTGACCATCCAGCGACTAGGCCTACGTATTTAGCCTACTGTAGGTTCACTTGGGAGTAGGACTACAACTTTTCCCGCTCAGAGGTAACAAATGTCGGCCAACAATAGCCATGAGTGAGCCTGATTACGCTAGCGAGGGCGAGTCACACAGTAAATGTCTATCTAGAGTGACATCAAAGTTGCATGAATTCTGATTTGACTGTGAGATCGCATTTAAAAGAATAAGATATGTATCCGATTTAGTAACACATATGATAGTGGCCCAGATCTGATTAGAAAATATTAGATTCCATGTGATTTGTGCTGTTCAAACTGCTCTGAAAAGATCAGACCCGAGTCACTTAAGGGCAAAAACTAATCGGATGTGGGCCAGATTTGTGTGCAGTGTGAACGTAGCCTATGTTGGCTTTTGCAGTGTGTTAAGTTTCCCAGCTCACGTACTGACCTTTTGCAACCTGCACTCAGCTGTGTTGTGTGATGGCATTGTTGTATCTTCAGTCATGTTTCAGATTTACTGGTGTGCGATCAACTTGGGTGATTTTCAGTGAACATTGTCTTGTTGTGAATCTGTGGGGTGAAGGTACTGTCAGGTGCCTGCAGTTTGCTGGGTGTAAATATTTTGATATCGTGAGGGTGTTTTACGGACGAGAAGGGGGGCCCATTCGTTACAGTGCCCAGGGGCCCCTGAGGTTACTAATCCGGCCCTGTACAATAGCTTTAACAATATCAAGTACTAGCAATGTTAAAATCCACCCCAAACTAATCAAAGCATTCATTGTTTAAGTAGTCCAACATCAAATATGGGCATACTGTATGTATGGGTGTTTTCATTAAATACGAGTATATTTATTGGTGCTTAGAAGCTGATGTGCTCAGGCAACTAGAGCGAGCGGTGATAATATGTTGGCACTCAACACTTGGCTTGAAGCCCTCAGTCACATGCGCGGATGCATTACATTTAGACAGGGTTAGACAAGTTATTCCCTGTGTTTGTGACCCAGATAGAAATAACACGGGCCTTTAAATGGACTTGTTTCTAAAACGAACTAGGTCCCTGTTCATTGTCCTCCTAAATGGAGGTCTATGCCGTGACCCAATACATCAAGGTGTGTGAGTGTGTGTCGAAAACATTAGGCTAATTCTGTATACACACAATCTCTCTCTGACACACACACACACACACACACACACACACAATCAAATAACTTACCTGTCTGTCTGTCCCACTGTGTTTGTCTCACTGTTTCTCTCTGGGGTGAATACGGTAAGCATAAGCCCCTGTTTCTGCGCTGGAGTGACTGGGTTCCTGCTCGTTGCGTGGTTCATTTATGGTGAATCAGCTGCTGTCTAAACCCTGATGGAGGAGGATTTGTGTATTATTGCAAGTGTGCTATCAACTAAACTCACAGTGTGCTTATGGCTTGTGAAGATGGCAGTATTTTGTTGCCTGGGTAAAGGGTTGTATTCATTTGTGTGTGTAGTTGTGTGACACTGAAGACTTTTACCTGCTCTATTTTCATTTTTTCGTATTAACAACTAACTCTATTTTTAATGAGATCTTACTCTGTCCTCTGTCTATTGCCTGTATTTTCTCTAGAGGGAGAGAAGTGAGAGGATCTGTGATCAACATTTCAAAAGTTCTATTTGCATAATCATATAAACAACTATGCATAAACAATATTAAAATATATCTTATATAACAAAACTACATTTAAAAAGAAGTTTGGTATATAAAGCAAGGGTTCTTTGAGAATCAAACACTTCATTTTCTGCATTCTGGTGAATTCTTATGGAACAATGTGTGCCTTTTCTGCATCAATGTATAGGGTAGAAATGTCTTTGTATTTATTTAAAGGAAAACATTAATACAGGAACACGGACACAGTTCAAAATATATGGAATATAATGCAGTAAGAGTTATCAAACATATGTATTTCTTTAGGCATAGGCCTCAACACACATATATAGGCATGATTTAACCTACTTTAATAGCTCATATGCTCATGTTCAAAACTTTCTGCATAATTAAAACATATGTGTTTCGGGATGATCTAGTGTAGGCTAAACTGACTTAAAACCATATTAGTCTACTACACATTTTGGCCATAACCTAATAAAACTACTACTGGAGAACAAGACTTAAAGTCTAAATTAAATGAGAAGACAAAGGAGTAATAGGAAACAGGAGAGCAACAAGACGCATATTAATACATTTGCCGTGATTTGGAGGTATCATGTTGAAATGCAAACAGTAAACAGTTAACTTGTTTTTGGGCTGCTGAATAAAATGTTCTCATTGTAATTAAGTTTTTGTGTTTTTTATATTGATATTACTCTGCAAGAAAGCCTGAAAAGCCTTTACCTAGATTCTTATTGGTGGGAACGCTAGCGATTTCCTTCACCTCTCACTGCCGAGTCAAAATTTGAATCGCTAGAAAACGTTGATAGAGCGACGGGTTGCGGTTGATAGGAGCGGTCGCTCCAGCGGCTACACCGAAGAGTCAACCAGCAAACTAGCGATTTCTGTTGATAAGCAGTCGCTCCCACACGCACGAGCAAAAATTGCTGCGGTGTAGTTATAACTTAACATGTTTTGTAATTTAATTTTAATCAGTAATTAAGTTAATTACTGCACACAATATTCTGGCTTTAGCCCTTATTCTGGAAATGGCAATATTATTAGTAATCTTTTTACATGACTAATGAAAAGTACTATTCCACTAATGTTAAAGTGTGTTTTATTAAGTATAATAAAATGCATCATTGTAGCATTGTATACTAGAATACATTACATTGTATTTTTCATGTTACATTCAGTGGCTCTTTCCTAATATTGTTATTGAAATGTAACAAATTATTAGGCTACTACATATCAATAACACATTGGAGCTCCTATGAAATTGTATGTACATTATAATGACATTTTTAGGTTCTTGCCAGATTTGAAGCTTTGAAACTTGTACACGTTGAGGATAAGGAATATACACATGGATTTCTTTCCAAAATAATATTTCATTAGTACAAGTGTGGACTATCCTCTGTCAAACTGATTTGTAATTAAATGTGCTTGTTCCACTTGTTAAATAACCAATGCCGCGAAAGTGTTTTAAATTGCAATTACTATGAATTAATGTTATAAATGCAGTTATTACCAATTTGATACATTGTGTTACATGTTGAAATTTTACTTCTATCCCACCAAAATAATTCTGCGACCCATTAAGACACTTTTGGCAAGCACTCTTAACAGGTACACTTTTATGGAAGTTGACTTTCAGTAAATGTAGCATATTTTCCCATGACGACAACAAGTGAGGTGTTGGTGGCCTGTGATGGACGGTATTTAGTGGACCAGGCGGGGACCGGCCAGGAGAGAGACAGGAGGACGTGGACGCTGCCTCGCTGGCTGGCGTCTCGGGTGGCCTCTCAGATGTCTGGGTGAAAAACACTTGGAGATAATCAATTGCACCTGCCACCGTTTTTGATCCAGAGCGATCTCCACGGACGGCCGGCTCCATCAGCAGCATTCTGTCTGCTGGGACCCTCCTCCTCCATACCTCCCTCCATCTGTACTGATGATCGCAGGTCACCTCGGCGCTCCTACGCTGGCTGACACTTGGATTTGTTATTGTGTGTTATTGTGCTCTATGTTCCACTTTGATTCATTCTGTATTCTGTTATGCTTTCTGAGATGTGGGATTTGTCTGTGTGTGTGTCTCTCTCTCCCTCTGTACTCAGTGTCAGTGGTAGCATGTCATGGTGTGATAATCTGCTGGTATTCACAATCCTTGACCACCAAAAAAAGTCAACAAACCTCCTAACCCCCACCCCTGTTCATCCACACAATCTTCCTCTTCCTGCTGCCCCCTCCTTCAACGTATTCTTACAGCAGTTCTTACTTTCCATTCCTCTCTCTCTCTCTCTCTCTCTCTCTCTCTCTCTCTCTCACCCCATGCGTGAATGATCAGCGCAGATGTTGGTGACCCAGTTAAGGCTCTAGAACAGATGTTGGTGGGTCTGTGTGTGTGTGTGTGTGTGTGTGTGTGTGTGTGTGTGTGAGAGAGAGAGAGAGAGAGCGAGGCTTGCCAGTGACCAACATGCACTGGGCACTTGGACTGAAGCGATGGATTATAGTGTTGTATGGGGTAAGCACTGGAGGGATGAATGAAAGGATTGGAAAGGTGGCTTTTTATTTGGGGGGGGGACAGGTGTTTTATGGTGCTATGACTGGGAGCAGGTCTGCCCATCCACATCTAAGGTGGGGGAGGGGGGATGCAGGTGCAGCTAGCA
>JAODTR010005050.1:0-11640 GCA_025399935.1 Amblyopsis rosae | reverse complement strand
ATACTGGATGTTTTTCCCTTTTCACACCATTCTTTGTAAACCCTAGAAATGGTTGTGCGTGAAAATCCCAGTAACTTCACACACACCGATGGCGTTGTCAGCCATGCAAGGTGACATCTGACCACCGGGAGCAGTATAGGGTTATGTGTCTTGCTCAAGGACACCTCGACACTTGGTGAGGAGTTAGCGGGGTTCGAACCACCCACTTCCCCCTGCTCCATTGTCGCCTTAACACACATCACCGTGCCATGCCACAGAATGTGACCAGATATAAAGATGTGACTTTCATCCAAAGCCTTATTTGCATTTTATTTTAGGCTCTTGTTAAACGCTACAATAACGCTACATCATTCAAGGGTAATTTGAGAAACCGATAGAGGTGTCTGAATGTTAGCGTGTGCGGGGGGGGGGGGGGTCTTATTACGATGGTGAGCAGCTACAGAGACCTGGGGAATTAAAGGTGGATTCAGCGATGCTAGAGATATTTGATATTTGAACTCCTTTCAATGCACCCCCCATATTAGACACACATTGCCAAGGCTGGGATAGTGTTGTGTGGTGCGGTCTACATCCATATTTTTTTGTGTTGCTGTTTACAGAGCCAGGGCTGTGTAGAAACCCCAGATTATTTTGCAGTGCGCACATGTAACGGGCATCTATCAGACCATTTATTTGCTGAATTTATTTGCTGAATTTGCCATAACGTGTATTTGCTTTCAAACGCTGCATTCTACACATCGGTACCTGGTTATTGTGACCATGTGTACATGTAACCTATTACAATGTTTATTGTATTGTCCCTTAGAAACAAACGAAACTAAAATAAAAAATGCTAAATCGCTGACTTTACCTTTATTCTGTCATTCATAGAACTGTGTCGTAATGCAATATCCCACTGGTCTTCACGTGGCCTGGTTTCCACACGATGCGTTGCGGCCCTTCCCAATGCCCTGGCCAGCGCCGTATCCACGGCAACCGATTACCCGCCCAATCAGCCCGCGGGTGTATTTAACGGCGACACCTGGGCTAGCGACGCTAAGCGCCAGTGCCCAGATATGGCCGCCACGCAGTCACAGCAGGTGCTAATTAGACCAGCAGGTACACCAGTTTGAACCATACGGTGTAATTCAGGACAGTTGATCAGAGTTCAGATGCAAAGTCCATCTGACACCCTTTTTTTATGTTATTGGCAATAATTAAAATATTTCTTAAATTTCTGGAAGATATTTCTTTTCTTTTTATTGAGTGACACACACCATTTTCATTGTAATGCATGAGTGAACCTAAATCTGGAAACCTAATAAATATTGCTGTTTTCAATTGCTAACTTTTTTTCAGATTGACTTGGAAGTTTTATGTTTCGACCCTTTGTACTTTTACTTGCATGTTTGAACTGGCGTGAAACTGTAGCTGATGCATTTGTTGCTCATTTTATTCGTACAGTGAGGCAGCACAACACAAATGGCGCATTAGCGCCCTCTACAGCATGCTAGGGAGAAGACAGCATCGAGCGGAAGTGACACTTTTTAATGTAGAGTATGTTCGCAGGATTAATCATGGAAAAGAGCCGATTTATACAAAGGCAGGCGCTATCAAACCGAGCAGATATTCTCACAAACAGTTGACGGAATGACATTTCTAACAAATTACACTAAATGTAGCCTACAGCTCTGCGATCGTACCTACTTCTGCTTTAAAGTCAGCTATTGCAAGCTAATTGTAAACTAATACATTTTTCCCCTCATTTCATTAGCTTACCATTCTCTGTGCGTGTGGAAAAAGTAATCCGATACTTCTAGCTGTTCTGGAGGATGACCCTGCCTTCAACATCCTGACCACGCCCAGGCTTTGTTTCTCACCGTACCGCTAACACTCCCAACATGGCACCCAGACGCACGCAGGTCAATGCTTCCGTTTACTGAGGATAGCCGATACTGACCAGCTCAGCTTTGCTCAAGGGCCCTGGTTTCACTCACCGAGCCAAGCCACGGGATGAGTTATGAGCTCAGGTACATCTCAGGAAGCACATATTACAAATGGGAAGCTTGATTTGCAATTATTTGGAAAATATGGACTTCAACACAAACCTGAATTCAGAATGGAACTAATGTCTACTTTAGACTGGTAGGCCTAATGTCTGTGAGCCATGTTGTTCTGTAACTCAGTGTGATCTGGAAGTGTATTCATTCCTTCCAGTAATAGAGTAAATTACATTCTGTTGGGGATAGGTTGCTGGTCATTTACTTGTGTATTTATTTTGAATGTAACATACAGTACGTAGAGCAGAATAGAATGTATTTATTGTTGGCTTTACAATGTAGTGTGTCCCTAGAGTGCTACATACAATAATATACAGTACAGTATATAGAATATAAACAAGCAACAGAATCTCCCATCAGAACTACGCCTACACACACACACACGCAGTACATTACATAGTAAAGTATAAACACAAGTATATGGATATCAGCATCTCGCATCCCCATGCATACCGCATATGAGGTACAGTCAATGCAGACAGGGTATTGCCCTGAGCACAGTAATTGCACTAGCCAGAGACGCCAAGCGGTGCAGGGGATTGACAGACGTGTGAGTGAGACACCTTGTGCTTAGATGCAGTCCACAGTTATTATGATATACAACACCGGTCGTGCTAAATGAACGCATTCATTATTAGAAAAACAGAGTACAAACGCAAAGATGACACGTCCTTCGTCATTAATCTTCGCATTAGCATATAGCAATTATATTTAAAAGGTAGTCATTCTAGAGAAAAGCTGTTTGATCTCGATCAAAACGTAAGCACACCTCTCCTTTCAGCGCCATAGTGTTCTCCCTCATAAGCTCCGGCTCACACATTGGACAGGCATTGTGTAGAAACACCGGATCTTCTTTCAGCACGCACAAGAACAGGAAGCGAGCGGACCGTGATGAGACCCTCTCAGAATGTGGCACAACATGTATTGTATTGTCTTACCGTAAAACCAAACTACACCGCGGCGATTTTCGCTCGTGTGTGTGTGACACCACTGCCTATCACCAGTTATCGCCATAGTCGCTGGTTGACTATTTTGGTGTAGCCGCTCGACCGACCGCTTATAGCAACCGAACCCCCAACGCTTTAACAACTTTTCTTTTTCAAATACTGAATCGCAACAAGGTGAGAGAGATCGCTAGCGTCTCCACCAATCAGAAACTAGGCAAAGGCTATCAGGCTTTCTTGCAGAGTCATATCACAAAAACCTAATGACATTTTGAACATTTATTTTTTTGCAGCAGCCCACAACAAGAAAACTTTTATGGTTTGCATTGTAATATAGAAGACACATACTCTACTGGATTAAAGACAGTGAGTTAATACTAGCCTCAATGTTGGCAGAGTTATTACGCAGCTATATATATATATTTAGACCCACTGCATATATGTCTGACATTAAACTGCTGACTCTGTTATTTACTGCAGTGTTGGCTAATTAACGTCTTGAAATCTGAAAATGATTCAGCCTCCAGATCACAACAAATGGATACAGTATATGCGCCGTTTTGCTCGACTGTTCTATCTCCTACGAATCTTTTGTCTTCTTCATTTAGCCAGTTATGAATTAACAAAAGGCATTGAATACATTTGATAATGCAAGCACTAGGCTAGGCTACTAGATTGTGGTGTAGTGTTGTACATTGCTGTTTACTATCTGTCAAATCAGATTATTTTAGGTCAGATTACTTTAGATCAGATTACTTTAGGTCAGATTACTTTAGGCCAGATTATATTAGATCAGATTATTTAAAGTCATATTACTTTACATCAGATTACTTTAGGTCAGATTACTTTAGATCAGATTACTTTAGGTCAGATTATATTAGATCAGATTATTTAAAATCATATTACTTTACATCAGATTACTTTAGGTCAGATTACTTTAGTTCAGGGATATCTTTGTTACAAACTAAAGGGAGAGAACATGTGTGCATGGAGGTGGATGCACGCACACCCCTGCACACACACCTACACACGCACATTGCACACACTTACACACACATTCATGCACACACACACACACACACACACACACACACACACATTGCACACACTTACATGCACACACTCACTGGCTGGAGAAAAATTGAGATTGACACCGGTGACCAAATGGAGAATTTCACACTAGGTAAAAGGGCTCCAGTGTAAGCAGGCAGCCGGGTCTATAATTAGACAGTTAACATTTCACCAGTGATTAACTATGAACATCTATCACACGTGGGCAGATGGGTAATTGCACCATACTTTCTTGTACATGTTGTCATTTCACCTCACTGCTGTTCTCTAAAAGCATATACTGTAGTTCATCTTCATGCATTTCCTGCTTTCGCAAATGCTTGTAATTCCTTTAGTTGTTTTGGTTTATTTGCATGGACCAAGTAAGTTGAGTTAGTCACACTAACCTCTCTCTCTCTCTCTCTCTCTCTCTCGCTCTCTCTCTCTATATCTATATATATCTATATATATATATATATATATATATATGTATATACAAATACACATACACACATCATACAGCTCAGTGTATATTTTCTCTTGGTTACTCATTCTACCACAGTCAGCGCAACAAACAGCATCTGTTAAAATGTACGCCTAATGCGGAAAATAAAAAATAAAAAATCTTAATAAAATAAGATCTATTAACGGTGAGCCTTGTATGTCCGTGTTTGCTGTTTCATTTTAGGTGTTTGGGGCTGACCCACAATGCACTTGGTGAACAGGGTCTGGACACGCTCCATTGGGGGTACAGTTTGTATCTCTTCATCTAGCTCTACCACCATTTAGAATGATTTACTTCAACGTCATGGCACTTAGCCACCCGGACTGGTCGCTGATTGGTCAGCGCCTGCCTACTTGACAAGCGAGGTGTTCTGATTGACATGCAGGACGACCAACTACGTAACTCAATGACCAAGTTGGACGTTAAACTTTCAATGAGGAAAACTAAACAACAGAACTCTGGCTGTTTCCAGTTCTTGTAAAAATGTACAGTTTGTAGGTTACGTTTACTGATTAAAATACATGTTTAAATTAAAATAATTAAATAAAGCACTGCTCCTTCGTTGAAATTTCGGAGACATACCGTACTTGTGAGTGAGAATGCGAAAAGCCAGAATTATTCCTCGAAAGTAGAGAGTCCAGTATCGAGCTTACGTACTTTTCTTAACCATAATTTATGTTTATTTATTTAAATACTAAAGTAAATAATATAAAGAATGTTAAATGTATTGCTGTAAATCAAAGATGTTTGAGCAACTAGGTCAAATGTGAGTAAGCCATCTATACCTATATTGTTAATGTTATTAATTTTACTGAATAATAAAATGTCTGTCCCATAAAGGTGAGACCCAGAGCCAACTAGATGGTTTAACCTTTATCATTTAAGTGGCCACATGGAATGTCAAATGAAGGCATGGTTGTGTATCAATAAATAAATGCAAATATTTCAGTTAAAAACACAACAGGCCTGGAAACATTTTGATTGTTTGCTTGTAGCGAATAAATAGGCCTAAAGAAATAATGATGTAGGGATGCCTGTTAGTATAAAACAGAAGACAAATAAGCAGAAAAACTAATTACTATGGACACCAGGGCAAAACAGCAACAAAGCTAAATAAACTAGGGTTAAAAACAGTTTAGCCTATTTGCTAAGCAGCACAATCTGTAACACATGTGTAGATCTGTATAGCGTCCAAAGTCTCAGAGTTCAAAATATAATTATCTTTCTGCAGAAAAACTCTCATGGAACTTGTAGGCTACTCTTTTGGAGATGGGAAACAAACCAACCGACATAACTTACTACACGAGGCCTATATATTACACACCACCAAAGCAACACTCCGACCTTAACAGCAGACTCTTTTATAAAAATATTAACACTGCACAGATCATCTCTACAGCAGCTCTATTTAGTCTCCTCTTAAAAATAGGCATAGAGACACAGAGTCACCGTCAGAGTCAAGATGGTTGGCCGTTGCATTGGGAAACAATTTATTTTACAACAATTTGGTCCTTCTTTCACCTGGACAGGTTAATTGTGAGGTTCCCCTTGGAGCGTCTGGTAGGGTATGTTGTGCTTAGAATACCTGCGATTGTTCACGTCTCCACGGCTGTTTGAAATTCCCCTCAGTCTCTCGCTTTCTCACAAAAGCACTTTCAAATCTAACTTCAAAGATGGGAGAAAGGTGCGCCGAGTTTACTGTCAGAGCGAGTACAGCAGAGCTGCTCAGAGCAGTTAATCTCTCAATAGGCAATGTATAATCAGCGCATCGGACAAATCTGCGAGCCGGTGCTATGCTCCGCTCGGTTGGAAGGTTGAAAACTACATCTGCCCTAAGATGAACGCATGCCCGCAATGTCACAGCAGCGTGGGTAATTATGTTCACACCTGACATTCGGCTTCTCAGCAGCACTGCGGCTATTGTGACTAATGTAAGGCTTCAACGTGAACGCAGGTGGTGTCACTTGACAGTGGTAAACTGCCAACTTCAAGCCAGAAGTTATACTCTGACCTCATTTGGGGCGATTTATGATTTTTCCTACAGATATGGACTCCCACAGAGAGTGATGCAAAGGTTGTGTGCTTTAGTCTGTCCATGCACACTGATGTGCATTCCCATCTAGTGACAGGCAAGCACAGACCAAAAAAGCATTTTAGATTAAGTAAAAAAAAAAAGTTCATTGTAAGATGAGTGTTTCAATTATGTTGTTGAATGAAGAGGAAAACAAACGTTTCAACGTTATTGAACTTTCTTTTTTCTACTCCTGTTTCCTGTATCTCAGCAGCATAGGCAAGAGCATTCTAGTATGGCTGTAAAAATAGCATGTGGACTCTGACCTAAATAGCTGTATATGAGCCACCTTGGAATTGTGATGAGTCTGTCTTTTTGCTCAACTCTCTCTTTTCAGATTGTGAAACGCAGCAGAGTCCAAGTGCAGAGACAAAGGATCCTACTGTACGTAAACTAAAAAGTCAAATTATGCTGTAGCCTACCCATAGGCCTTTTTGCACCATGTACTCTAAAAGGTAGATTCATCGATTGTAAGATAAACATTGTTTTTTTCCTATTATTTTTTCCCCCGTCAAACCAAAACCAAATGTCCTATAGTGGCTATTGAATATGCAGTTATGGCTTTCCCCGGGCCAATGGCCCGGAGGCTTTTCAAAGATGGCTGCGAGTGACGAGACTTACCTACACAGACTTTGGTATTACCACACTGAGCATTCTGTCCATAGGCTCTCGCTTGGGAGGAATAACCCTGTGCGCTTCAACAAACTGGCCACTCTCGCAGCTGAAAAGCCGACCTGGTGGCATGAAACAGACTCAGGTGTCAGCTGTTCATAAGAGACACATGATGGCTCCGTATTATCATGGAGAAACACTGACCCCAGTAAGACAATATAATAATAAAATAGAAGAGTTTCCCAGCTGTCCATTCTGGTATTCAATCACAGCCCTGGCTCTGAATTCATACCCAGCCTTGTCTGTAAATCCTAATCCGTAAATGGGAACACAAATAAAAGTGGTGCACACAACATGTGTCCAATGTCCAATGTTTGTTTTGATGTTGAGTTCAAATATCAATAATTGTTCTCTAGCATCGCTTGCTCCACCTATAAGTCAGGACGGCTGATCAGACCGCCCTTCTGCCACAGGAGACCCTTCTCCTCTTCAGAACCCAACTTGGTACCGCAGACATGCATGCTCTCCTGTTTTTTTTAAAAGCTCTCACAATAATCGCACTCTGTTGGTTCTAACGGTATTGTTCTCTAGCATCGCTTGCTCCACCCATAAATCAGGACGGCTGAGTGACTAGTGACAACTACTGTTGGTTCTAACAGTACGACGTATTTAGGACATGTAGAAAAGAGAGTTGTGAGATATGTGCGCCGTTCACTCCAGTGGACGGTTCTTTTTCACAGCAGTGGCTACAGAACCTTGTAACAGTTCCCGGAAGATAGACGCAAATTGTAGAATCACCCCATAAATTATAATGTTAATGTAAATTGATGCATTCATTATTAACTACTAAATACCAAAAATGTACCTATTATGTTTATCAGTTCAAAATGCCCGCCTGTTTTGCGTCTTAATGAATCATTGAGAATTAACAACCTTTGAGAATTGCCATGTTTCTTCTACATGGCTCTGGTGACAACATGCTACTCTCAGTATCCATGTTGGTTGCTTATGACAACCGGTGGATGACCTGTTCTACATTGGAGAAAAGCGTCTGCAAAATGCTGTAAATGTAAATTGCTTTATCAAAGCGCGCTTGAAGCGACTATAGCATATAGTCTGTGTGATCAAGGCCTTACTGTATCCACACTGACAACAGAAAAAGAGAAAAATGTGATTTTGGCCGAACAATTCTCGCTTCCGGTTTATAGTCTGCAGTGGGGCGTACTACTGCTACTATATACTCTTTCACAAGATAGTGGTAGTGAAGATACGGTGTGTTGTGCTGCCTGGAAGATACACAAACTATGTTAACAGTTTAATAGGCTGCATCTAGTGGTACACTGCCTCGAAACGATGGAGCCAACACTACATAATAACTAGTCTGTGTGAGGGCATGCCACGCATCAAGCCCGTGGCCTTTCCACTGGGAATCGACCCCCCCCTCCTTGCTAGACTAGACTGCCTTGCCCTCTTCTCTGTGTGAGTGGCCCCTAAAACCTCAGAGACCGCTAGATAATCTCCGCTGCTCTCAAGCACACCAGCGTGAGGCCATAATCTTTCCGCCCCCCGACCCTATCCGTGATCGTCGCGGGGTACGTGTCCAACCCCATGGCGCCAGCTAACCTGACGCACCACATGGCTTGCTACACACACCCATCTGGCGAGCCATCCATTAAAACTGTTTTTAACAGACACAGGTGATTGGACGGACAGACGGTGATTGTCTGTCGCGACCGGTTAACGTCACACATATACCAGAGCCATGTAGAAGAGAGAGTTGCAGCAACAGTTCGTCACTTTTCAAAAAATTATGTTGTTTTCAGGTTTTTCAGAAAACAAAAAACTGAACCAAATATTGACTTGTGAAGTGTATTATTATTTTAGGAAGGTGACAATATAAAACATGTAAAACAATGCATTTAGTAATTATCAAAAAGCAGTTTTGTATCTGCACTTAATCGGTTCAAATTGTCCGCCAAGCACTTCCTGCAACTGTTTTCTGTTTTTTTGAGGCGCGCCTCTCTCTTGTACATCTTCTTCTATCTCTTCTCATGAAGGAGCTGTCCTCGGTATTGAACTTAGACGTGACACCAGCTCTGACAGAGGCAGCGGGGGATGATTCAACCAGTTGCACCTAGCCAGCCCCGCAATATAATACTGCAATGTGTTGTGATGACCCCGGACCTAATATAATATATATATTTAAAGTGTAACTGCACCCTATAAGGGGTTTTCTGAGCTGTAAACAAAGTAATATGGATGATCTGTGATGAGAGACACATCAATGCTGGTGTTGTGACAACATTGTCACAACACCAGCATTGTCACCTTTGTATTGAACACCTTTGGATTTTGTCAATACATTTTGTATTGACAAAATTGTTTTGTATTGGTGAAAATCTGCAGGTTATGTGCTGAAAAAGTTAAAAATCACCCGGAGACCAACGATACACTCAGTACGCTAATACGTCATCGAATTCAAATGTTAACGTTAACGTTAAAGGGGTTCTCCTCTCAGCCCCTCTTCTCTCTCGGCTCCTTGACGCATTGTTGTAGCGGGTGGATACAATTTAATATATACTGTATAAACATATATTTAAGAAAATAATTTCTACGTGCCCTTGGGGGCCCTCTGGTGGCAACGGCGGCCATAGACAGGTGCTTAGTTTGCTTATGCATCAAGCCGGCCCTGCATGTCAGCCATATTGAGATGATCTGTTAATAACCGTGATCGTGGCCAACACCATTAATATTCTTGATCTCAGCCTCCAGAACCGACAGGCTGTGTGTTGTTCAAGTGCAGCTCATCCAAGCCCGCTAAAAGGATATGACATTACCCTGAGATGCAATCACAGCAGGCATTTGCCAAGCCTGTGTGCATTCTAAATGAGATATGCAGACAGTGGGTGTTACTTAAAATGAAAGTAGCACAGTATATAAATAATGCCTGCCGCTATTAGGGGAATGTGTGTCTCATAAAGTTTGAAGACTTATTTTATAATAATGCAGGGACCTCAGCTATGCACGCTCGTATTTCCATAAGATCGCATGGCTGAAAAAAATGTGTGGCCCGCCAGCCTCATGTAAAGCATTGGTGTGTATGCACTGGCACGAAAGGTGAGTCTCTGTGACACGTGCACGGACATTGTCCAATCGTGTGCCTCAGAGTGCCTCTCAAACGTGACAGAGGCGTGACTTGAGCTGAAAGCACAGAAAGATCAAGTGGCTCTTTAAAGAACTTCAAGGGTTCTATAGCTCGGTACATACATATATATATATATATATATTGTGTGTATATATATATATATAAAAGCCGAGAACCCCTTATTTCCGTACAGTAGCCCCCAAACCAGAGCCATTCACTGCAGGGAATACAGTGTTTGAGGCGAGAGAGATTTGCAATCTCTTTTTAAAAAATTAAATTGCCTTTAAATAAATGCATCATAGACACTATGCCTTTAATTTGAGTCTCAAATGCAATGATTCCCCCCCTCCCCTCCATAAATCCAAACACTGGCTGCTCTGTCTGTCTGCCAACCCCAAGTCAGGTAAATAATGTCATTATGCCTATCCACTTAACTATTCTCTCTCTCTTTCTCTCTCTCTGTCTCTCTCTACCTCTCTCTCGCTCCCCTTCTTCTTTATGTCTCACGCCCACCTCTCCTTCCCTGCTCTTCATGCAGACAGCCATTTTCTTTTATCTCCTTCCATCCGTCATGTGTTCCTCCTCTAGACATCATCGGTGGCCACCTGCCAGTCGTGTGACTGCAAACCAAGCATGCAGGCCTTCAAGCAAGTACAGAATTTAGCATACAGGTCTTCAGGCGGTCCCTCTTCAAACGCCTTTCCCACATCCACTCCCACTAAATCAAACCTAAACCGTTCTATAATCCATTTCCCTGCTTCCTCAACCTCCCCCGCCCACCCAGAACGTTTTCTTCTCTGGTCTGGTCTATATGTCACCCTTTTCTTTTTTTCTTTTTTAAGTCTTTTTTTAAGTTAACATGTACGGTGTGTTGAATGGAATAAGGCCGCTGCCAGCACCACTTTACCCCTTCTCCTAGCTAACGTGCCTGGCAAATGTCAGAGCCTCCCTAAAATGTACATACAGCTGCAGACACAATTAAGAGACCACTGTAATGTAATAGTACTGTAAATGTAAAATACACAAATAGAAACATTATATAAATACAAATCTAAAAATACATATAAACATGTTATATTATACTTCATAAATTATTATTATTTATTTTTAATGTAAAATATAAAAATGTATACTGTAAGTAGTAAAATCTGCTCTAGTGGTCTCTTAATTATTTCTGCGGCTGATATATATACATACAGTATATATATATATATATATATATATATATATACCTCTCCGGGAACCATCACGTTATCGTGGTGGAGAGGTTTGGG